>CAWVNZ010000221.1:0-107073 GCA_963930735.1 Dioctria linearis
GCCTTTTCTATAGTAAATTATTCAAAAAATAATTTTCTACCGTCGCAAATTTTAATTACGCCAGGGATTGCCTTTTCTATAGTAAATTATTCAAAAAATAATTTTATACTGTCGCAAATTTTAAGTGCGCCAGGGATTGCCTTTTCTATAGTAAATTATTAAAAAAATAATTTTTTACTGTCGCAAATTTTAATTGCGCCAGGGATTGCCTTTTCTACAGTAAATTTTTCAAAAAATAATTTTTTACTATCGCAAGTTTTAAATATCCCAGGGATTGCCTTTTCTATAGTAAATTTCTCACAAATTAATTTCTTACTGTCGCAAATTTTTAATACGCCAGGTATTGCCTTTTCTATAGTAAATTATTCAAAAAATAATTTTATACTGTCGCAAATTTTAAGTGCGCCAGGGATTGCCTTTTCTATAGTAAATTATTCAAAAAATAATTTTTTACTGTCGCAAATTTTAATTGCGCCTTTTCTACAGTAAATTTTTCAAAAAATAATTTTTTACTGTCGCAAGTTTTAAATATCCCAGGGATTGCCTTTTCTATAGTAAATTTCTCACAAATTAATTTCTTACTGTCGCAAATTTTAAATACGCCAGGGATTGCCTTTTCTATAGTAAATTATTCAAAAAATAATTTTCTACCGTCGCAAATTTTAATTACGCCAGGGATTGCCTTTTCTATAGTAAATTATTCAAAAAATAATTTTATACTGTCGCAAATTTTAAGTGCGCCAGGGATTGCCTTTTCTATAGTAAATTATTAAAAAAATAATTTTTTACTGTCGCAAATTTTAATTGCGCCAGGGATTGCCTTTTCTACAGTAAATTTTTCAAAAAATAATTTTTTACTATCGCAAGTTTTAAATATCCCAGGGATTGCCTTTTCTATAGTAAATTTCTCACAAATTAATTTCTTACTGTCGCAAATTTTTAATACGCCAGGGATTGCCTTTTCTATAGTAAATTATTCAAAAAATAATTTTATACTGTCGCAAATTTTAAGTGCGCCAGGGATTGCCTTTTCTATAGTAAATTATTCAAAAAATAATTTTTTACTGTCGCAAATTTTAATTGCGCCTTTTCTACAGTAAATTTTTCAAAAAATAATTTTTTACTGTCGCAAGTTTTAAATATCCCAGGGATTGCCTTTTCTATAGTAAATTTCTCACAAATTAATTTCTTACTGTCGCAAATTTTAATTACGCCAGGGATTGCCTTTTCTATAGTAAATTATTCAAAAAATATTTTTATACTGTCGCAAATTTTAATTACGCCAGGGATTGCCTGTTCTTTAGTAAATTTTTCAAAAAATAATTTTCTACTGTCGCAAATTTTAATTACGCCAGGGATTCCCTTTTCTATAGTAAATTATTCAAAAAATAATTTTTTACTGTTGCAAATTTTAATTACGCCAGGGATTGCCTTTTCTATAGTAAATTATTCAAAAAATAATTTTTTACTGTCGCAAATTTTAATTACGCCAGGGATTGCCTTTTCTATAGTAAATTATTCAAAAAATAATTTTTTACTGTCGCAAATTTTAAGTGCGCCAGGGATTGCCTTTTCTATAGTAAATTATTCAAAAAATAATTTTATACTGTCGCAAATTTTAAGTGCGCCAGGGATTGCCTTTTCTATAGTAAATTATTCAAAAAATAATTTTTTACTGTCGCAAATTTTAAATATCCCAGGGATTGCCTTTTCTATAGTAAATTTCTCACAAAATAATTTTATACTGTCGCAAATATTAAATACGCCAGGGATTGCCTTTTCTACAGAAAATTATTCAAAAAATAATTTTCTACTGTCGCAAATTTTAATTACGCCAGGGATTGACTTTTCTATAGTAAATTATTCAAAAAATAATGTTATACTGTCGCAAATTTTAAGTGCGCCAGGGATTGCCTTTTCTATAGTAAATTATTCAAAAAATAATTTTATACTGTCGCAAATTTTAAATACGCCAGGGATTGCCTTTTCTATAGTAAATTATTCAAAAAATAATTTTCTACCGTCGCAAATTTTAATTACGCCAGGGATTGCCTTTTCTATAGTAAATTATTCAAAAAATAATTTTATACTGTCGCAAATTTTAAGTGCGCCAGGGATTGCCTTTTCTATAGTAAATTATTAAAAAAATAATTTTTTACTGTCGCAAATTTTAATTGCGCCAGGGATTGCCTTTTCTACAGTAAATTTTTCAAAAAATAATTTTTTACTATCGCAAGTTTTAAATATCCCAGGGATTGCCTTTTCTATAGTAAATTTCTCACAAATTAATTTCTTACTGTCGCAAATTTTTAATACGCCAGGGATTGCCTTTTCTATAGTAAATTATTCAAAAAATAATTTTATACTGTCGCAAATTTTAAGTGCGCCAGGGATTGCCTTTTCTATAGTAAATTATTCAAAAAATAATTTTTTACTGTCGCAAATTTTAATTGCGCCTTTTCTACAGTAAATTTTTCAAAAAATAATTTTTTACTGTCGCAAGTTTTAAATATCCCAGGGATTGCCTTTTCTATAGTAAATTTCTCACAAATTAATTTCTTACTGTCGCAAATTTTAAATACGCCAGGGATTGCCTTTTCTATAGTAAATTATTAAAAAAATAATTTTCTACTGTCGCAAATTTTAATTACGCCAGGGATTGCCTTTTCTATAGTAAATTATTCAAAAAATAATTTTATACTGTCGCAAATTTTAAGTGCGCCAGGGATTGCCTTTTCTATAGTAAATTATTAAAAAAATAATTTTTTACTGTCGCAAATTTTAATTGCGCCAGGGATTGCCTTTTCTACAGTAAATTTTTCAAAAAATAATTTTTTACTATCGCAAGTTTTAAATATCCCAGGGATTGCCTTTTCTATAGTAAATTTCTCACAAATTAATTTCTTACTGTCGCAAATTTTTAATACGCCAGGGATTGCCTTTTCTATAGTAAATTATTCAAAAATTAATTTCTTACTGTCGCAAATTTTTAATACGCCAGGGATTGCCTTTTCTATAGTAAATTTTTCAAAAAATAATTTTTTACTATCGCAAGTTTTAAATATCCCAGGGACTGCCTTTTCTATAGTAAATTTCTCACAAATTAATTTTTTACTGTCGCAAATTTTAAATACGCCAGGGATTGCCTTTTCTATAGTAAATTATTAAAAAAATAATTTTCTACTGTCGCAAATTTCAATTTCGCCAGGTAAATTTTTCACAAATTAATTTTTTACTGTCGCAAATTTTAATTGCGCCAGGGATTGCCTTTTCTATAGTAAATTATTCAAAAAATAATTTTCTACTGTCGTAAATTTTAAATATACCAGGGATTGCCTTTTCTATAGTAAATTATTCAAAAAATAATTTTCTACTGTCGCAAATTTTAATTACGCCAGGGATTGCCTTTTCTATAGTAAATTATTCAAAAAATAATTTTCTACTGTCGCAAATTTCAATTTCGCCAGGTAAATTTTTCACAAATTAATTTTTTACTGTCGCAAATTTTAATTGCGCCAGGGATTGCCTTTTCTATAGTAAATTATTCAAAAAATAATTTTCTACTGTCGTAAATTTTAAATATACCAGGGATTGCCTTTTCTATAGTAAATTATTCAAAAAATAATTTTCTACTGTCGCAAATTTTAATTACGCCAGGGATTGCCTTTTCTATAGTAAATTATTCAAACATAATTTTATACTGTCGCAAAATTTAATTACGCCACGGATTGCCTTTTCTATAGTAAATTATTCAAAAAATAATTTTCTACCGTCGCAAATTTTAATTACGCCAGGGATTGCCTTTTCTATAGTAAATTATTCAAAAAATAATTTTATACTGTCGCAAATTTTAAGTGCGCCAGGGATTGCCTTTTCTATAGTAAATTATTAAAAAAATAATTTTTTACTGTCGCAAATTTTAATTGCGCCAGGGATTGCCTTTTCTACAGTAAATTTTTCAAAAAATAATTTTTTACTATCGCAAGTTTTAAATATCCCAGGGATTGCCTTTTCTATAGTAAATTTCTCACAAATTAATTTCTTACTGTCGCAAATTTTTAATACGCCAGGGATTGCCTTTTCTATAGTAAATTATTCAAAAAATAATTTTATACTGTCGCAAATTTTAAGTGCGCCAGGGATTGCCTTTTCTATAGTAAATTATTCAAAAAATAATTTTTTACTGTCGCAAATTTTAATTGCGCCTTTTCTACAGTAAATTTTTCAAAAAATAATTTTTTACTGTCGCAAGTTTTAAATATCCCAGGGATTGCCTTTTCTATAGTAAATTTCTCACAAATTAATTTCTTACTGTCGCAAATTTTAAATACGCCAGGGATTGCCTTTTCTATAGTAAATTATTAAAAAAATAATTTTCTACTGTCGCAAATTTTAATTACGCCAGGGATTGCCTTTTCTATAGTAAATTATTCAAAAAATAATTTTATACTGTCGCAAATTTTAAGTGCGCCAGGGATTGCCTTTTCTATAGTAAATTATTAAAAAAATAATTTTTTACTGTCGCAAATTTTAATTGCGCCAGGGATTGCCTTTTCTACAGTAAATTTTTCAAAAAATAATTTTTTACTATCGCAAGTTTTAAATATCCCAGGGATTGCCTTTTCTATAGTAAATTTCTCACAAATTAATTTCTTACTGTCGCAAATTTTTAATACGCCAGGGATTGCCTTTTCTATAGTAAATTATTCAAAAATTAATTTCTTACTGTCGCAAATTTTTAATACGCCAGGGATTGCCTTTTCTATAGTAAATTTTTCAAAAAATAATTTTTTACTATCGCAAGTTTTAAATATCCCAGGGACTGCCTTTTCTATAGTAAATTTCTCACAAATTAATTTTTTACTGTCGCAAATTTTAAATACGCCAGGGATTGCCTTTTCTATAGTAAATTATTAAAAAAATAATTTTCTACTGTCGCAAATTTCAATTTCGCCAGGTAAATTTTTCACAAATTAATTTTTTACTGTCGCAAATTTTAATTGCGCCAGGGATTGCCTTTTCTATAGTAAATTATTCAAAAAATAATTTTCTACTGTCGTAAATTTTAAATATACCAGGGATTGCCTTTTCTATAGTAAATTATTCAAAAAATAATTTTCTACTGTCGCAAATTTTAATTACGCCAGGGATTGCCTTTTCTATAGTAAATTATTCAAAAAATAATTTTCTACTGTCGCAAATTTCAATTTCGCCAGGTAAATTTTTCACAAATTAATTTTTTACTGTCGCAAATTTTAATTGCGCCAGGGATTGCCTTTTCTATAGTAAATTATTCAAAAAATAATTTTCTACTGTCGTAAATTTTAAATATACCAGGGATTGCCTTTTCTATAGTAAATTATTCAAAAAATAATTTTCTACTGTCGCAAATTTTAATTACGCCAGGGATTGCCTTTTCTATAGTAAATTATTCAAAAAATAATTTTATACTGTCGCAAAATTTAATTACGCCACGGATTGCCTTTTCTATAGTAAATTATTCAAAAAATAATTTTATACTGTCGCAAATTTTAATTACGCCAGGGATTGCCTTTTCTATAGTAAATTATTCAAAAAATAATTTTATACTGTCGCAAATTTTAATTACGCCAGGGATTGCCTTTCTATAGTAA
The DNA here is from genome assembly GCA_963930735.1 of Dioctria linearis. NCBI lineage: Eukaryota > Metazoa > Arthropoda > Insecta > Diptera > Asilidae > Dioctria > Dioctria linearis. Next base: position 5,634 of record CAWVNZ010000221.1, read on the forward strand.
ATTATTCAAAAAATAATTTTCTACTGTCGCAAATTTTAATTACGCCAGGGATTGCCTTTTCTATAGTAAATTATTCAAAAAATAATTTTATACTGTCGCAAATTTTAATTACGCCAGGGATTGCCTTTACTATAGTAAATTATTCAAAAAATAATTTTATACTGTCGCAAATTTTAAGTGCGCCAGGGATTGCCTTTTCTATAGTACATTATTCAAAAAATAATTTTTTACTGTCGCAAATTTTAATTACGCCAGGGATTGCCTTTCTATAGTAAATTATTCAAAAAATAATTTTCTACTGTCGCAAATTTTAATTACGCCAGGGATTGCCTTTTCTATAGTAAATTATTCAAAAAATAATTTTATACTGTCGCAAATTTTAATAACGCCAGGGATTGCCTTTTCTATAGTAAATTATTCAAAAAATAATTTTCTACTGTCGCAAATTTTAATTACGCCAGGGATTGCCTTTTCTATAGTAAATTATTCAAAAAATAATTTTATACTGTCGCAAATTTTAATTACGCCAGGGATTGCCTTTTCTATAGTAAATTATTCAAAAAATAATTTTATACTGTCGCAAATTTTAATTACGCCAGGGATTGCCTGTTCTTTAGTAAATTTTTCAAAAAATAATTTTCTACTGTCGCAAATTTTAATTACGCCAGGGATTCCCTTTTCTATAGTAAATTATTCAAAAAATAATTTTTTACTGTTGCAAATTTTAATTACGCCAGGGATTGCCTTTTCTATAGTAAATTATTCAAAAAATAATTTTTTACTGTCGCAAATTTTAATTACGCCAGGGATTGCCTTTTCTATAGTAAATTATTCAAAAAATAATTTTTTACTGTCGCAAATTTTAAGTGCGCCAGGGATTGCCTTTTCTATAGTAAATTATTCAAAAAATAATTTTATACTGTCGCAAATTTTAAGTGCGCCAGGGATTGCCTTTTCTATAGTAAATTATTCAAAAAATAATTTTTTACTGTCGCAAATTTTAAATATCCCAGGGATTGCCTTTTCTATAGTAAATTTCTCACAAAATAATTTTATACTGTCGCAAATATTAAATACGCCAGGGATTGCCTTTTCTACAGAAAATTATTCAAAAAATAATTTTCTACTGTCGCAAATTTTAATTACGCCAGGGATTGACTTTTCTATAGTAAATTATTCAAAAAATAATGTTATACTGTCGCAAATTTTAAGTGCGCCAGGGATTGCCTTTTCTATAGTAAATTATTCAAAAAATAATTTTATACTGTCGCAAATTTTAAATACGCCAGGGATTGCCTTTTCTATAGTAAATTATTCAAAAAATAATTTTCTACTGTCGCAAATTTTAATTACGCCAGGGATTGCCTTTTCTATAGTAAATTATTCAAAAAATAATTTTATACTGTCGCAAATTTTAAGTGCGCCAGGGATTGCCTTTTCTATAGTAAATTATTAAAAAAATAATTTTTTACTGTCGCAAATTTTAATTGCGCCAGGGATTGCCTTTTCTACAGTAAATTTTTCAAAAAATAATTTTTTACTATCGCAAGTTTTAAATATCCCAGGGATTGCCTTTTCTATAGTAAATTTCTCACAAATTAATTTCTTACTGTCGCAAATTTTTAATACGCCAGGGATTGCCTTTTCTATAGTAAATTATTCAAAAAATAATTTTATACTGTCGCAAATTTTAAGTGCGCCAGGGATTGCCTTTTCTATAGTAAATTATTCAAAAAATAATTTTTTACTGTCGCAAATTTTAATTGCGCCTTTTCTACAGTAAATTTTTCAAAAAATAATTTTTTACTGTCGCAAGTTTTAAATATCCCAGGGATTGCCTTTTCTATAGTAAATTTCTCACAAATTAATTTCTTACTGTCGCAAATTTTAAATACGCCAGGGATTGCCTTTTCTATAGTAAATTATTAAAAAAATAATTTTCTACTGTCGCAAATTTTAATTACGCCAGGGATTGCCTTTTCTATAGTAAATTATTCAAAAAATCATTTTATACTGTCGCAAATTTTAAGTGCGCCAGGGATTGCCTTTTCTATAGTAAATTATTAAAAAAATAATTTTTTACTGTCGCAAATTTTAATTGCGCCAGGGATTGCCTTTTCTACAGTAAATTTTTCAAAAAATAATTTTTTACTATCGCAAGTTTTAAATATCCCAGGGATTGCCTTTTCTATAGTAAATTTCTCACAAATTAATTTCTTACTGTCGCAAATTTTTAATACGCCAGGGGATTGCCTTTTCTATAGTAAATTATTCAAAAATTAATTTCTTACTGTCGCAAATTTTTAATACGCCAGGGATTGCCTTTTCTATAGTAAATTATTAAAAAAATAATTTTCTACTGTCGCAAATTTCAATTTCGCCAGGTAAATTTTTCACAAATTAATTTTTTACTGTCGCAAATTTTAATTGCGCCAGGGATTGCCTTTTCTATAGTAAATTATTCAAAAAATAATTTTCTACTGTCGTAAATTTTAAATATACCAGGGATTGCCTTTTCTATAGTAAATTATTCAAAAAATAATTTTCTACTGTCGCAAATTTTAATTACGCCAGGGATTGCCTTTTCTATAGTAAATTATTCAAAAAATAATTTTATACTGTCGCAAAATTTAATTACGCCACGGATTGCCTTTTCTATAGTAAATTATTCAAAAAATAATTTTATATTGTCGCAAATTTTAATTACGCCAGGGATTGCCTTTTCTATAGTAAATTATTCAAAAAATAATTTTATACTGTCGCAAATTTTAAGTGCGCCAGGGATTACCTTTTCTATAGTAAATTATTCAAAAAATAATTTTTTACTGTCGCAAATTTTAATTACGCCAGGGATTGCCTTTCTATAGTAAATTATTCAAAAAAGAATTTTCTACTGTCGCAAATTTTAATTACGCCAGGGATTGCCTTTTCTATAGTAAATTATTCAAAAAATAATTTTATACTGTCGCAAATTTTAATTACGCCAGGGATTGCCTTTCTATAGTAAATTATTCAAAAAATAATTTTCTACTGTCGCAAATTTTAATTACGCCAGGGATTGCCTTTTCTATAGTAAATTATTCAAAAAATAATTTTATACTGTCGCAAATTTTAATTACGCCAGGGATTGCCTTTACTATAGTAAATTATTCAAAAAATAATTTTATACTGTCGCAAATTTTAAGTGCGCCAGGGATTGCCTTTTCTATAGTACATTATTCAAAAAATAATTTTTTACTGTCGCAAATTTTAATTACGCCAGGGATTGCCTTTCTATAGTAAATTATTCAAAAAATAATTTTCTACTGTCGCAAATTTTAATTACGCCAGGGATTGCCTTTTCTATAGTAAATTATTCAAAAAATAATTTTATACTGTCGCAAATTTTAATAACGCCAGGGATTGCCTTTTCTATAGTAAATTATTCAAAAAATAATTTTCTACTGTCGCAAATTTTAATTACGCCAGGGATTGCCTTTTCTATAGTAAATTATTCAAAAAATAATTTTATACTGTCGCAAATTTTAATTACGCCAGGGATTGCCTTTTCTATAGTAAATTATTCAAAAAATAATTTTATACTGTCGCAAATTTTAATTACGCCAGGGATTGCCTGTTCTTTAGTAAATTTTTCAAAAAATAATTTTCTACTGTCGCAAATTTTAATTACGCCAGGGATTCCCTTTTCTATAGTAAATTATTCAAAAAATAATTTTTTACTGTTGCAAATTTTAATTACGCCAGGGATTGCCTTTTCTATAGTAAATTATTCAAAAAATAATTTTTTACTGTCGCAAATTTTAATTACGCCAGGGATTGCCTTTTCTATAGTAAATTATTCAAAAAATAATTTTTTACTGTCGCAAATTTTAAGTGCGCCAGGGATTGCCTTTTCTATAGTAAATTATTCAAAAAATAATTTTATATTGTCGCAAATTTTAAGTGCGCCAGGGATTGCCTTTTCTATAGTAAATTATTCAAAAAATAATTTTTTACTGTCGCAAATTTTAAATATCCCAGGGATTGCCTTTTCTATAGTAAATTTCTCACAAAATAATTTTATACTGTCGCAAATATTAAATACGCCAGGGATTGCCTTTTCTACAGAAAATTATTCAAAAAATAATTTTCTACTGTCGCAAATTTTAATTACGCCAGGGATTGACTTTTCTATAGTAAATTATTCAAAAAATAATGTTATACTGTCGCAAATTTTAAGTGCGCCAGGGATTGCCTTTTCTATAGTAAATTATTCAAAAAATAATTTTATACTGTCGCAAATTTTAAATACGCCAGGGATTGCCTTTTCTATAGTAAATTATTCAAAAAATAATTTTCTACTGTCGCAAATTTTAATTACGCCAGGGATTGCCTTTTCTATAGTAAATTATTCAAAAAATAATTTTATACTGTCGCAAATTTTAAGTGCGCCAGGGATTGCCTTTTCTATAGTAAATTATTAAAAAAATAATTTTTTACTGTCGCAAATTTTAATTGCGCCAGGGATTGCCTTTTCTACAGTAAATTTTTCAAAAAATAATTTTTTACTATCGCAAGTTTTAAATATCCCAGGGATTGCCTTTTCTATAGTAAATTTCTCACAAATTAATTTCTTACTGTCGCAAATTTTTAATACGCCAGGGATTGCCTTTTCTATAGTAAATTATTCAAAAAATAATTTTATACTGTCGCAAATTTTAAGTGCGCCAGGGATTGCCTTTTCTATAGTAAATTATTCAAAAAATAATTTTTTACTGTCGCAAATTTTAATTGCGCCTTTTCTACAGTAAATTTTTCAAAAAATAATTTTTTACTATCGCAAGTTTTAAATATCACAGGGATTGCCTTTTCTATAGTAAATTTCTCACAAATTAATTTCTTACTGTCGCAAATTTTAAATACGCCAGGGATTGCCTTTTCTATAGTAAATTATTCAAAAAATAATTTTCTACTGTGGCAAATTTTAAATACGCCAGGGATTGCCTTTTCTATAGTAAATTATTCAAAAAATAATTTTCTACTGTCGCAAATTTTAATTACGCCAGGGATTGCCTTTTCTATAGTAAATTATTCAAAAAATAATTTTTTACTGTCGAAAATTTTAAATACGCCAGGAATTACCTTTTCTATAGTAAATTATTCAAAAACTAATTTTTTACTGTCGCAAATTTTAATTACGCCAGGGATTGCCTTTTCTATAGTAAATTTTTCAAAAAATAATTTTTTACTGTCGCAAATTTTAAATATCCCAGGGATTGCCTTTTCTATAGTAAATTTCTCACAAATTAATTTCTTACTGTCGCAAATTTTAAATACGCCAGGGATTGCCTTTTCTATAGTAAATTAATCAAAAATTAAAATTTGCGACAGTAGAAAATTATTTTTTGAATAATTTACTATAGAAAAGGCAATCCCTGGCGTATTTAAAATTTTCGACAATAAAACATGATTTTTTGAATAATTTACTATAGAAAAGGCAATCCCTGGCGTAATTAAAATTTGCGACAGTATAAAATTATTTTTTGAATAATTTACTATAGAAAAGGCAATCCCAGGCGTAATTAAAATTTGCGACAGTAAAAAATTAATATTTTGAAAAATCTACCTGGCGAAATTGAAATTTGCGAGAGTAAAAAAATATTTTTTGAATAATTTACTATAGAAAAGGCAATCCCTGGCGCAATTAAAATTTGCGACAGTAAAAAATTATTTTTTGCAAAATTTACTGTAGAAAAGGCAATCTCTGGCGCAATTAAAACTTGCGATAGTAAAAAATTATTTTTTGAAAAATTTACTGTAGAAAATGCAATCCCTGGCGCAATTAAAATAATTTTCTACTGTCGCAAATTTTAATTACGCCAGGGATTGCCTTTTCTATAGTAAATTTTTCAAAAAATAATTTTTTACTGTCGCAAATTTTAAGTGCGCCAGGGATTGCCTTTTCTATAGTAAATTATTCAAAAAATAATTTTTTACTGTCGCAAATTTTAATTACGCCAGGGATTGCCTTTTCTATAGTAAATTATTCAAAAAATAATTTTTTACTGTCGCAAATTTTAATTACGCCAGGGATTGCCTTTTCTATAGTAAATTATTCAAAAAATAATTTTCTACTGTCGCAAATTTTAATTACGCCAGGGATTGCCTTTTCTATAGTAAATTATTCAAAAAATAATTTTTTACTGTCGCAAATTTTAATTGCGCCAGGGATTGCATTTTCTACAGTAAATTTTTCAAAAAATAATTTTTTACTATCGCAAGTTTTAATTGCGCCAGAGATTGCCTTTTCTACAGTAAATTTTGCAAAAAATATTTTTTTACTGTCGCAAATTTTAATTGCGCCAGGGATTGCCTTTTCTATAGTAAATTATTCAAAAAATATTTTTTTACTCTCGCAAATTTCAATTTCGCCAGGTAGATTTTTCAAAATATTAATTTTTTACTATCGCAAATTTTAATTACGCCTGGGATTGCCTTTTCTATAGTAAATTATTCAAAAAATAATTTTATACTGTCGCAAATTTTAATTACGCCAGGGATTGCCTTTTCTATAGTAAATTATTCAAAAAATCATGTTTTATTGTCGAAAATTTTAAATACGCCAGGGATTGCCTTTTCTATAGTAAATTATTCAAAAACTAATTTTTTACTGTCGCAAATTTTAATTACGCCAGGGATTGCATTTTCTATACTAAATTTTTCAAAAAATAATTTTTTACTGTCGCAAATTTTAAATATCCCAGGGATTGCCTTTTCTATAGTAAATTTCTCACAAATTAATTTCTTGCTGTCGCAAATTTTAAATACGCCAGGGATTGCCTTTTCTATAGTAAATTATTCAAAAAATAATTTTCTACTGTCGCAAATTTTAAATACGCCAGGGATTGCCTTTTATATAGTAAATTATTCAAAAAATAATTTTTTACTGTCGCAAATTTTAATTACGCCAGGGATTGCCTTTTCTATAGTAAATTATTCAAAAAATAATTTTCTACTGTCGCAAATTTTAAATATCCCAGGGATTGCCTTTTCTATAGTAAATTATTCAAAAAATAATTTTCTACTGTCGCAAATTTTAATTACGCCAGGGATTGCCTTTTCTATAGTAAATTTTTCAAAAAATAATTTTTTACTGTCGCAAATTTTAAATATCCCAGGGATTGCCTTTTCTATAGTAAATTTCTCACAAATTAATTTCTTACTGTCGCAAATTTTAAATACGCCAGGGATTGCCTTTTCTATAGTAAATTATTCAAAAAATAATTTTCTACTGTCGGAAATTTTAAATACGCCAGGGATTGCCTTTTCTATAGTAAATTATTCAAAAAATAATTTTTTACTGTCGCAAATTTTAACTACGCCAGGGATTGCCTTTTCTATAGTAAATTATTCAAAAAATCATTTTCTACTGTCGCAAATTTTAAATATCCCAGGGATTGCCTTTTCTATAGTAAATTATTCAAAAAATAATTTTCTACTGTCGCAAATTTTAATTACGCCAGGGATTGCCTTTTCTATAGTAAATTATTCAAAAAATAATTTTATACTGTCGCAAATTTTAAATACGCCAGGGATTGCCTTTTCTATAGTGAAATATTCAAAAAATAATTTTATACTGTCGCAAATTTTAATTACGCCAGGGATTGCCTTTTCTATAGTAAATTATTCAAAAAATAATTTTTTACTCTCGCAAATTTCAATTTCGCCAGGCAAATTTTTCAAAATATTAATTTTTTACTGTTGCAAATTTTAATTATGCCTGGGATTGCCTTTTCTATAGTAAATTATTCAAAAAATAATTTTATACTGTCGCAAATTTTAATTACGCCAGGCATTGCCTTTTCTATAGTAAATTATTCAAAAAATAATTTTTTAATGTCGAAAATTTTAAATGCGGCAGGGATTGCCTTTTCTATAGTAAATTATTCAAAAACTAATTTTTTACTGTCGCAAATTTTAATTACGCCAGGGATTGCCTTTTCTATAGTAAATTTTTCAAAAAATAATTTTTTACTGTCGCAAATTTTAAATATCCCAGGGATTGCCTTTTCTATAGTAAATTATTCAAAAAATAATTTTTTACTGTCGCAAATTTTAATTACGCCAGGGATTGCCTTTTCTCTAGTTAATTATTCAAAAAATAATTTTATACTGTCGCAAATTTTAAGTGCGCCAGGAATTGCCTTTTCTATAGTAAATTATTCAAAAAATAATTTTTTACTGTCGAAAATTTCAATTTCGCCAGCTAAATTTTTCAAAAAATAATTTTCTACTGTCGCAAATTTTAAATACACCAGGGATTGCCTTTTCTATAGTAAATTATTCAAAAAATAATTTTTTACTGTCGAAAATTTTAAATACGCCAGGGATTGCCTTTTCTATAGTAAATTATTCAAAAACTAATTTTTTAGTGTCGCAAATTTTAATTGCGCCAGGGATTGCCTTTTCTACAGTAAATTTTTCAAAAAATAATTTTCTACTGTCGCAAATTTTAAATATCCCAGGGATTGCCTTTTCTATAGTAAATTAATCAAAAAAAAATTTTTTTTCTGTCGCAAATTTTAAGTGCGCCAGGGATTGCCTTTTCTATAGTAAATTATTCAAAAAATAATTTTCTACTGTCGCAAATTTTAATTACGCCAGGGATTGCCTTTTCTATAGTAAATTATTCAAAAAATAATTTTTTACTTTCGCAAATTTTAATTACGCCAGGGATTGCCTTTTCTATAGTAAATTATTCAAAAAATAATTTTCTACTGTCGCAAATTTTAATTACGCCAGGGATTGCCTTTTCTATATTAAATTATTCAAAAAATAATTTTATACTGTCGCAAATTTTATGTGCGCCAGGGATTGCCTTTTCTATAGTAAATTATTCAAAAAATAATTTTTTACTGTCGCAAATTTTAATTACGCCAGGGATTGCCTTTTCTATAGTAAATTATTCAAAAAATAATTTTCTACTGTCGCAAATTTTAATTACGCCAGGGATTGCCTTTTCTATAGTAAATTATTCAAAAAATAATTTTATACTGTCGCAAATTTTAATTACGCCAGGGATTGCCTTCTCTATAGTAAATTATTCAAAAAAAAATTTTATACTTTCGCAAATTCTAATTACGCCAGGGATTGCCTTTTCTATAGTAAATTTTGCAAAAAATAATTTTATACTGTCGCAAATTTTAAGTGCGCCAGGGATTGCCTTTTCTATAGTTAATTATTAAAAAAATAATTTTTTATTGTCGCAAATTTTAATTGCGCCAGGGATTGCCTTTTCTACAGTAAATTTTTCAAAATATTAATTTTTTACTGTCTCAAATTTTAAATACGCCAGGGATTGCCTTTTCTATAGTAAATTATTCAAAAAATAATTTTCTACTGTCGCAAATATTAATTACGCCAGGGATTGCCTTTTCTATAGTAAATTATTCAAAAAATAATTTTTTACTGTCGCAAATTTTAAGTGCGCCAGGGATTGCCTTTTCTATAGTAAATTATTCAAAAAATAATTTTTTACTGTCGCAAATTTTAAATACGCCAGGGATTGCCTTTTCTATAGTAAATTATTCAAAAAATAATTTTCTACTGTCGCAAATTTTAAATACGCCAGGGATTGCCTTTTTTATAGTAAATTATTCAAAAAATAATTTTTTACTGTCGCAAATTTTAATTACGCCAGGGATTGCCTTTTCTATAGTAAATTATTCAAAAAATAATTTTCTACTGTCGCAAATTTTAATTACGCCAGGGATTGCCTTTTCTATAGTAAATTATTCAAAAAATAATTTTATACTGTCGCTAATTTTAATTACGCCAGGGATTGCCTTTTCTATAGTAAATTATTCAAAAAATAATTTTATACTGTCGCAAATTTTAATTACGCCAGGGATTGCCTTTTCTATAGTAAATTTTGCATAAAATAATTTTATACTGTCGCAAATTTTAAGTGCGCCAGTGATTGCCTTTTCTATAGTAAATTATTCAAAAATAATTTTTTACTGTCGCAAATTTTAATAGGGATTGCCTTTTCTACATTAAATTTTTCAAAATATTAATTTTTTTACTGTCGCAAATTTTAAATACGCCAGGGATTGACTTTTCTATAGTAAATTATTCAAAAAAATAATTTTCTACTGTCGCAAATTTTAATTACGCCAGGGATTGCCTTTTCTATAGTAAATTATTCAAAAAATAATTTTTTACTGTCGCAAATTTTAATTGCGCAAGGGATTGCCTTTTCTATAGTAAATTATTCAAAAATAATTTTTTACTGTCGCAAATTTTAATTGCGCCAGGGATTGCCTTTTCTACAGTAAATTTTTCAAAAAATAATTTTTTACTATCGCAAGTTTTAATTGCGCCAGGGATTGCCTTTTCTATAGTAAATTTTTCAAAAAATAATTTTTTACTGTCGCAAATTTTAAATATCCAGAGATTGCCTTTTCTATAGTAAATTTTTCAAAAAATAATTTTTTACTGTCGCAAATTTTAAATACGCAGGGATTGCCTTTTCTATAGTAAATTTTGCAAAAAATAAATTTTACTGTCGCAAATTTTAATTGCGCCAGGGCTTGCCTTTTCTATACAAACTTTTCAAAAATAATTTTCTACTGTCGCAAATTTTAATTGCGCCAGGGATTGCCTTTTCTATAGTAAATTATTCAAAAAATAATTTTCAACTGTCGCAAATTTTAATTACGCCAGGGATTGCCTTTTCTATAGTAAATTATTCAAAAATAATTTTTTACTGTCGCAAATTTTAATTACGCCAGGGATTGCCTTTTCTATAGTAAATTATTCAAAAAATAATTTTCTACTGTCGCAAATTTTAATTACGCCAGGGATTGCCTTTTCTACAGTAAATTTTGCAAAAAATAATTTTTTACTCTCGCAAATTTCAATTACGCCAGGGATTGCCTTTTCTATAGTAAATTATTCAAAAATAATTTTCTACTGTCGCAAATTTTAATTACGCCAGGGATTGCCCTTTTCTATAGAAAATTTCTCACAAATTAATTTATTACTGTCGCAAAATTTAAATACGCCAGGGGATTGCCTTTTCTATAGTAAATTATTCAAAAAATAATTTTTTAATGTCGCAAATTTTAAGTGCGCCAGGGATTGCCTTTTCTATAGTAAATTATTCAAAAAATAATTTTTTACTGTCGCAAATTTTAATTGCGCCAGGGATTGCCTTTTCTATAGTAAATTATTCAAAAAATAATTTTTTACTCTCGCAAATTTTAATTACGCCAGGGATTGCCTTTTCTATAGTAAAATATTCAAAAAATAATTTTCAACTGTCGCAAATTTTAATTGCACCAGGGATTGCCTTTTCTATAGTAAATTACTCAAAAAATAATTTTTTACTGTCGCAAATTTTAAGTGCGCCAGGGATTGCCTTTTCTATAGTAAAGTTTGCAAAAAATAATTTTTTACTGTCGCAAATTTTAAGTGCGCCAGGGATTGCCCTTTCTATAGTAAATTTTTCAAAAATAATTTTTTACTGTCGCAAATTTTAATTACGCCAGGGATTGCCTTTTCTATAGTAAATTATTCAAAAAATAATTTTCTACTGTCGCAAATTTTAATTACGCCAGGGATTGCCTTTTGTATAGTAAATTATTCAAAAAATAATTTTATACTGTCGCAAATTTTAATTACGACAGGGATTGCTTTTTCTATAGTAAAAATTCAAAAAATAATTTTTTACTGTCGCAAATTTTAAATGCGCCAGGGATTGCCTATTCAATAGTAAATTATACAAAAAATAATTTTCTACTGTCGCAAATTTTAATTACGCAGGGATTGCCTTTTCTATAGTAAATTATTCAAAAAATAATTTTTTACTGTCGCAAATTTTAAGTGCACCAGGGATTGCCGTTTTTATAGTAAATTATTCAAAAAATAATTTTCTACTGTCGCAAATTTTAATTACGCCAGGGATTGCCTTTTCTATAGTAAATTATTCAAAAAATAATTTTCTACTTTCGCAAAATTTAATTACGCCAGGGATTGCCTTTTCTATAGTAAATTTTTCAAAAATAATTTTTACTGTCGCAAATTTTAAGTGCGCCAGGGATTTACTTTTCTATAGTAAATTATTCAAAAAATAATTTTTTACTGTCGCAAATTTTAAGTGCGCCAAGGATTGCCTTTTCTATAGTAAATTATTCAAAAAATAATTTTCTACTGTCGCAAATTTTAATTACGCCAGGGATTGCCTTTTCTATAGTAAATTATTCAAAAAATAATTTTATACTGTCGCAAATTTTAATTGCGCCAGGGATTGCCTTTTCTATATTAAATTATTCAAAAAATAATTTTTTACTGTCGCAAATTTTAATTACGCCAGGATTGCCTTTTCTATAGTAAATTATTCAAAAAATAATTTTCTACTGTCGCAAATTTTAATTACGCCAAGGATTGCCTTTTCTATAGTAAATTATTCAAAAAATAATTTTTTACTATCGCAAATTTTAATTGCGCCAGGAATTGCCTTTTCTACAGTAAATTTTTCAAAAATAATTTTCTACTGTCGCAAATTTTAATTGCGCCAGGGATTGCCTTTTCTTCAGTAAATTTTTCAAAAATTAATTTTATACTGTCGCAAATTTTAAATACGCCAGGGATTGCCTTTTCTATAGTAAATTTTGCAAAAAATAATTTGTTACTATCGCAAGTTTTAATTGTGCCAGGGATTGCCTTTTCTACAGTAAATTTTGCAAAAAATAATTTTTTACTGTCGCAAATTTTAATTACGCCAGGGATTGCCTTTTCTACAGTAAATTATTCAAAAAATAATTTTTTACTATCGCAAGTTTTAATTGCGCCAGGGATTGCCTTTTCTATAGTAAATTTTTCAAAAAATAATTTTTTAACTGTCGCAAATTTTAAATATCCCAGAGATTGCCTTTTCTATAGTAAATTTTTCAAAAAATAATTTTTTACTGTCGCAAATTTTAAATACGCAGGGATTGCCTTTTCTATAGTAAATTTTGCAAAAAATAAATTTACTGTCGCAAATTTTAATTGCGCCAGGGCTTGCCTTTTCTATACAAACTTTTCAAAAAATAATTTTCTACTGTCGCAAATTTTTAATTGCGCCAGGGATTGCCTTTTCTATAGTAAATTATTCAAAAAATAATTTTCAACTGTCGCAAATTTTAATTACGCCAGGGATTGCCTTTTCTATAGTAAATTATTCAAAAAATAATTTTTTACTGTCGCAAATTTTAATTACGCCAGGGATTGCCTTTTCTATAGTAAATTATTCAAAAAATAATTTTCTACTGTCGCAAATTTTAATTACGCCAGGATTGCCTTTTCTACAGTAAATTTTGCAAAAAATAATTTTTTACTCTCGCAAATTTCAATTACGCCAGGGATTGCCTTTTCTATAGTAAATTATTCAAAAAATAATTTTCTACTGTCGCAAATTTTAATTACGCCAGGGATTGCCTTTTCTATAGAAAATTTCTCACAAATTAATTTATTACTGTCGCAAATTTTAAATACGCCAGGGATTGCCTTTTCTATAGTAAATTATTCAAAAAATAATTTTTTAATGTCGCAAATTTTAAGTGCGCCAGGGATTGCCTTTTCTATAGTAAATTATTCAAAAAATAATTTTTTACTGTCGCAAATTTTAATTGCGCCAGGGATTGCCTTTTCTATAGTAAATTATTCAAAAAATAATTTTTTACTCTCGCAAATTTTAATTACGCCAGGGATTGCCTTTTCTATAGTAAAATATTCAAAAAATAATTTTCAACTGTCGCAAATTTTAATTGCACCAGGGATTGCCTTTTCTATAGTAAATTACTCAAAAAATAATTTTTTACTGTCGCAAATTTTAAGTGCGCCAGGGATTGCCTTTTCTATAGTAAAGTTGCAAAAATTAATTTTTTACTGTCGCAAATTTTAAGTGCGCCAGGGATTGCCCTTTCTATAGTAAATTTTTCAAAAAATAATTTTTTACTGTCGCAAATTTTAATTACGCCAGGGATTGCCTTTTCTATAGTAAATTATTCAAAAAATAATTTTCTACTGTCGCAAATTTTAATTACGCCAGGGATTGCCTTTTGTATAGTAAATTATTCAAAAAATAATTTTATACTGTCGCAAATTTTAATTACGACAGGGATTGCTTTTTCTATAGTAAAAAATTCAAAAAATAATTTTTTACTGTCGCAAATTTTAAATGCGCCAGGGATTGCCTATTCAATAGTAAATTATACAAAAAATAATTTTCTACTGTCTGCAAATTTTAATTACGCCAGGGATTGCCTTTTCTATAGTAAATTATTCAAAAAATAATTTTTTACTGTCGCAAATTTTAAGTGCACCAGGGATTGCCGTTTTTATAGTAAATTATTCAAAAAATAATTTTCTACTGTCGCAAATTTTAATTACGCCAGGGATTGCCTTTTCTATAGTAAATTATTCAAAAAATAATTTTCTACTTTCGCAAATTTTAATTACGCCAGGGATTGCCTTTTCTATAGTAAATTTTTCAAAAAATAATTTTTTACTGTCGCAAATTTTAAGTGCGCCAGGGATTTACTTTTCTATAGTAAATTATTCAAAAAAATAATTTTTTACTGTCGCAAATTTTAAGTGCGCCAAGGATTGCCTTTTCTATAGTAAATTATTCAAAAAATAATTTTCTACTGTCGCAAATTTTAATTACGCCAGGGATTGCCTTTTCTATAGTAAATTATTCAAAAAATAATTTTATACTGTCGCAAATTTTAATTGCGCCAGGGATTGCCTTTTCTATATTAAATTATTCAAAAAATAATTTTTTACTGTCGCAAATTTTAATTACGCCAGGGATTGCCTTTTCTATAGTAAATTATTCAAAAAATAATTTTCTACTGTCGCAAATTTTAATTACGCCAAGGATTGCCTTTTCTATAGTAAATTATTCAAAAATAATATTTTTTACTATCGCAAATTTTAATTGCGCCAGGAATTGCCTTTTCTACAGTAAATTTTTCAAAAAAATAATTTTCTACTGTCGCAAATTTTAATTGCGCCAGGGATTGCCTTTTCTTCAGTAAATTTTCAAAATTAATTTTATACTGTCGCAAATTTTAATACGCCAGGGATTGCCTTTTCTATAGTAAATTTTGCAAAAAATAATTTGTTACTATCGCAAGTTTTAATTGTGCCAGGGATTGCCTTTTCTACAGTAAATTTTGCAAAAAATAATTTTTTACTGTCGCAAATTTTAATTGCGCCAGGGATTGCCTTTTCTATAGTAAACTTTTCACAAATTAATTTTTTACTGTCGCAAATTTTAAGTGCGCCAGGGATTGCCTTTTCTATAGTAAATTATTCAAAAAATAATTTTCTACTGTCGCAAATTTTAATTACGCCAGGGATTGCCTTTTCTATAGTAAATTATTCAAAAAATAATTTTTTACTGTCGTAAATTTTAATTGCGCCAGGGATTGCCTTTTCTATAGTATATTATTCAAAAAATAATTTTTTACTGTCGCAAATTTTAATTACGCCAGGATTGCTTTTTCTATAGTAAATTATTCAAAAAATAATTTTTACTGTCGCAAATTTTAATTAAGCCAGGGATTGCCTTTTATATAGTAAATTATTCAAAAAATAATTTTTTACTGTCGCAAATTTCAATTTCGCCAGGTAAATTTTTCACAAATTAATTTTTTACTGTCGCAAATTTTAAATACGCAGGGATTGCCTTTTCTATAGTAAATTATTCAAAAAATAATTTTCTACTGTCGCAAATTTTAATTACGCCAGGGATTGCCTTTTCTATAGTAAATTATTCAAAAATAATTTTTTACTTTCGCAAATTTTAAATACGCAGGGATTGCCTTTTCTATAGTAAATTATTCAAAAAATAATTTTTTACTGTCGCAAATTTTAAATACGCCAGGGATTGCCTTTCTATAGTAAATTATTCAAAAAATAATTTGTTACTGTCGCAAATTTTAAATACGCCAGGGATTGCCTTTTCTATAGTAAATTATTCAAAAAATAATTTTTTACTGTCGCAAATTTTAAATACGCCAGGGATTGCCTTTTCTATAGTAAATTATTCAAAAATTAATTTTATACTGTCGCAAATTTTAAATACGCCAGGGATTGCCTTTTCTATAGTAAATTTTTCAAAAATAATTTTTTACTGTCGCAAATTTTAATTGCGCCAGGGATTGCCTTCTCTATAGTAAATTATTCAAAAAATAATTTTTTACTGTCGCAAATTTTAAATACGCCAGGGATTGCCTTTTCTATAGTAAATTATTCAAAAAAATAATTTTTTACTGTCGCAAATTTTAAATACGCCAGGGATTGCTTTTCTATAGTAAATTATTCAAAAAATAATTTTTTACTATCGCAAATTTTAATTACGCCAGGGATTGCCTTTTCTATAGTAAATTATTCAAAAAATAATTTTTTACTGACGCAAATTTTAATTGCGCCAGGGATTGCCTTTTCTATAGTAAATTATTCAAAAAATAATTTTTACTGTCGCAAATTTTAAGTGCGCCAGGGATTGCCTTTTCTATAGTAAATTTTTCAAAAATAATTTTTTACTGTCGCAATTTTAAATATCCCAGGGATTGCCTTTTCTATAGTAAATTTCTCACAAAATAATTTTTTACTGTCACAAATTTTAATTACGCCATGGATTGCCTTTTCTATAGTAAATTATTCAAAAAATAATTTTATACTGTCGCAAATTTTAAGTGCGCCAGGATTGCCTTTTCTATAGTAAATTATTCCAAAAATAATTTTATACTGTCGCAAATTTTAATTACGCCAGGGATTGCCTTTTCTATAGTAAATTATTCAAAAAATAATTTTTTACTGTCGCAAATTTTAATTAAGCCAGGGATTGCCTTTTCTATAGTAAATTATTCAAAAAATAATTTTTTACTGTCGCAAATTTCAATTTCGCCAGGTAAATTTTTCACAAATTAATTTTTTACTGTCGCAAATTTTAAATACGCCAGGGATTGCCTTTTCTATAGTAAATTATTCAAAAAATAATTTTCTAGTGTCGCAAATTTTAATTACGCCAGGGATTGCCTTTTTCTATAGTAAATTATTCAAAAAATAATTTTCTACTGTCGCAAATTTTAAATATCCCAGGATTGCATTTTCTATAGTAAATTATTCAAAAAATAATTTTCAACTGTCGCAAATTTTAATTACGCCAGGGATTGCCTTTTTCTATAGTAAATTATTCAAAAAATAATTTTTTACTGTCGCAAATTTTAATTACGCCAGGGATTGCCTTTTCTATAGTAAATTATTCAAAAAATAATTTTCTACTGTCGCAAATTTTAATTACGCCAGGGATTGCCTTTTCTACAGTAAATTTTGCAAAAAATAATTTTTTACTCTCGCAAATTCCAATTACGCCAGGGATTGCCTTTTCTATAGTAAATTATTTAAAAAATAAATTTCTACTGTCGCAAATTTTAATTACGCCAGGGATTGCCTTTTCTATAGAAAATTTCTCACAAATTAATTTCTTACTGTCGCAAATTTTAAATAGGCCAGGGATTGCCTTTTCTATAGTAAATTATTCAAAAAATAATTTTTTAATGTCGCAAATTTTAAGTGCGCCAGGGATTGCCTTTTCTATAGTAAATTTTTCAAAAAATAATTTTTCACTGTAGCAAATTTTAAATATCCCAGGGATTGCCTTTTCTATAGTAAATTATTCAAAAAATAATTTTTTACTGTCGCAAATTTTAATTACGCCAGGGATTGCCTTTTCTATAGTAAATTATTCAAAAAATAATTTTCTACTGTCGCAAATTTTAATTACGCCAGGGATTGCCTTTTCTATAGTAAATTATTCAAAAAATAATTTTTTACTGTCGCAAATTTTAATTAAGCCAGGGATTGCCTTTTCTATAGTAAATTATTCAAAAATAATTTTCTACTGTCGCAAATTTTAATTACGCCAGGGATTGCCTTTTCTATAGTAAATTATTCAAAAAATAATTTTTTACTGTCGCAAATTTTAATTGCGCCAGGGATTGCCTTTTCTATAGTAAATTATTCAAAAAATAATTTTCTACTGTCGCAAATTTTAATTACGCCAGGGATTGCCTTTTCTATAGTAAATTATTCAAAAAATAATTTTTTACTGTCGCAAATTTTAATTAAGCCAGGGATTGCCTTTTCTATAGTAAATTATTCAAAAAATAATTTTCTACTGTCGCAAATTTTAAATATCCCAGGGATTGCATTTTCTATAGTAAATTATTCAAAAAATAATTTTTTACTGTCGCAAATTTTAATTGCGCCAGGGATTGCCTTTTCTATAGTAAATTATTCAAAAAATAATTTTATACTGTCGCAAATTTTAATTACGCCAGGGATTGCCTTTTCTATAGTAAATTATTCAAAAAATAATTTTTTACTGTCGCAAATTTTAATTGCGCCAGGGATTGCCTTTTCTACAGTAAATTTTTCAAAATATTAATTTTTTACTGTCGCAAATTTTAAATACGCCAGGGATTGCCTTTTCTATAGTAAATTATTCAAAAAATTATTTTCTACTGTCGCAAATTTTAATTACGCCAGGGATTGCCTTTTCTATAGTAAATTATTCAAAAAATAATTTTTTACTGTCGCAAATTTTAAGTGCGCCAGGGATTGCCTTTTCTATAGTAAATTATTCAAAAAATAATTTTTTACTGTCGCAAATTTTAAATACGCCAGGGATTGCCTTTTCTATAGTAAATTATTCAAAAAATAATTTTGTACTGTCGCAAATTTTAAATACGCCAGGGATTGCCTTTTCTATAGTAAATTATTCAAAAAATAATTTTTTACTGTCGCAAATTTTAATTAAGCCAGGGATTGCCTTTTCTATAGTAAATTATTCAAAAAATAATTTTTTACTGTCGCAAATTTTAATTGCGCCAGGGATTGCCTTTTCTATAGTAAACTTTTCAAAAAATAATTTTCTACTGTCGCAAATTTTAATTGCGCCAGGGATTGCCTTTTCTATAGTAAATTATTCAAAAAATAATTTTCTACTGTCGCAAATTTTAAATAACCCAGGGATTGCCTTTTCTATAGTAAATTATTCAAAAAATAATTTTATACTGTTGCAAATTTTAATTAAGCCAGGGATTGCCTTTTCTATAGTAAATTATTCAAAAAATAATTTTATACTGTCGCAAATTTTAATTACGCCAGGGATTGCCTTTTCTATAGTAAATTTTGCAAAAAATAATTTTATACTGTCGCAAATTTTAAGTGCGCCAGGGATTGCCTTTTCTATAGTAAATTATTCAAAAAATAATTTTTTACTGTCGCAAATTTTAAATACGCCAGGGATTGCCTTTTCTATAGTAAATTATTCAAAAAATAATTTTTTACTGTCGCAAATTTTATTTGCGCCAGGGATTGCCTTTTCTATAGTAAACTTTTCAAAAAATAATTTTCTACTGTCGCAAATTTTAATTGCGCCAGGGATTGCCTTTTCTATAGTAAATTATTCAAAAAATAATTTTCTACTGTCGCAAATTTTAAATAACCCAGGGATTGCCTTTTCTATAGTAAATTATTCAAAAAATAATTTTCTACTGTCGCAAATTTTAATTACGCCAGGGATTGCCTTTCCTATAGTAAATTATTCAAAAACTAATTTTATACTGTCGCAAATTTTAAGTGCGCCAGGGATTGCCTTTTCTATAGTAAATTATTCAAAAAATAATTTTTTACTGTCGCAAATTTTAATTGCGCCAGGGATTGCCTTTTCTATAGTAAATTATTCAAAAAATAATTTTTTACTGTCGAAAATTTTAAATACGCCAGGGATTGCCTTTTCTATAGTAAATTATTCAAAAACTAATTTTTCACTGTCGCAAATTTTAATTACGCCAGGGATTGCCTTTTCTATAGTAAATTTTTCAAAATATTAATTTTTTACTGTCGCAAATTTTAAATACGCCAGGGATTGCCTTTTCTATAGTAAATTATTCAAAAAATAATTTTTTACTGTCGCAAATTTTAATTACGCCAGGGATTGCCTTTTCTATAGTAAATTATTCAAAAAATAATTTTTTACTGTCGCAAATTTCAATTTCGCCAGGTAAATTTTTCACAAATTAATTTTTTACTGTCGTAAATTTTAATTGCGCCAGGGATTGCCTTTTCTATAGTAAATTATTCAAAAAATAATTTTTTACTGTCGCAAATTTTAATTACGCCAGGGATTGCTTTTTCTATAGTAAATTATTCAAAAAATAATTTTTTACTGTCGCAAATTTTAATTAAGCCAGGGATTGCCTTTTATATAGTAAATTATTCAAAAAATAATTTTTTACTGTCGCAAATTTCAATTTCGCCAGGTAAATTTTTCACAAATTAATTTTTTACTGTCGCAAATTTTAAATACGCCAGGGATTGCCTTTTCTATAGTAAATTATTCAAAAAATAATTTTCTACTGTCGCAAATTTTAATTACGCCAGGGATTGCCTTTTCTATAGTAAATTATTCAAAAAATAATTTTTTACTTTCGCAAATTTTAAATACGCCAGGGATTGCCTTTTCTATAGTAAATTATTCAAAAAATAATTTTTTACTGTCGCAAATTTTAAATACGCCAGGGATTGCCTTTTCTATAGTAAATTATTCAAAAAATAATTTGTTACTGTCGCAAATTTTAAATACGCCAGGGATTGCCTTTTCTATAGTAAATTATTCAAAAAATAATTTTTTACTGTCGCAAATTTTAAATACGCCAGGGATTGCCTTTTCTATAGTAAATTATTCAAAAATTAATTTTATACTGTCGCAAATTTTAAATACGCCAGGGATTGCCTTTTCTATAGTAAATTTTTCAAAAAATAATTTTTTACTGTCGCAAATTTTAAATATCCCAGGGATTGCCTTCTCTATAGTAAATTATTCAAAAAATAATTTTTTACTGTCGCAAATTTTAAATACGCCAGGGATTGCCTTTTCTATAGTAAATTATTCAAAAAATAATTTTTTACTGTCGCAAATTTTAAATACGCCAGGGATTGCCTTTTCTATAGTAAATTATTCAAAAAATAATTTTTTACTATCGCAAATTTTAATTACGCCAGGGATTGCCTTTTCTATAGTAAATTATTCAAAAAATAATTTTTTACTGACGCAAATTTTAATTGCGCCAGGGATTGCCTTTTCTATAGTAAATTATTCAAAAAATAATTTTTTACTGTCGCAAATTTTAAGTGCGCCAGGGATTGCCTTTTCTATAGTAAATTTTTCAAAAAATAATTTTTTACTGTCGCAAATTTTAAATATCCCAGGGATTGCCTTTTCTATAGTAAATTTCTCACAAAATAATTTTTTACTGTCACAAATTTTAATTACGCCATGGATTGCCTTTTCTATAGTAAATTATTCAAAAAATAATTTTATACTGTCGCAAATTTTAAGTGCGCCAGGGATTGCCTTTTCTATAGTAAATTATTCCAAAAATAATTTTATACTGTCGCAAATTTTAATTACGCCAGGGATTGCCTTTTCTATAGTAAATTATTCAAAAAATAATTTTTTACTGTCGCAAATTTTAATTAAGCCAGGGATTGCCTTTTCTATAGTAAATTATTCAAAAAATAATTTTTTACTGTCGCAAATTTCAATTTCGCCAGGTAAATTTTTCACAAATTAATTTTTTACTGTCGCAAATTTTAAATACGCCAGGGATTGCCTTTTCTATAGTAAATTATTCAAAAAATAATTTTCTAGTGTCGCAAATTTTAATTACGCCAGGGATTGCCTTTTCTATAGTAAATTATTCAAAAAATAATTTTCTACTGTCGCAAATTTTAAATATCCCAGGGATTGCATTTTCTATAGTAAATTATTAAAAAAATAATTTTCAACTGTCGCAAATTTTAATTACGCCAGGGATTGCCTTTTCTATAGTAAATTATTCAAAAAATAATTTTTTACTGTCGCAAATTTTAATTACGCCAGGGATTGCCTTTTCTATAGTAAATTATTCAAAAAATAATTTTCTACTGTCGCAAATTTTAATTACGCCAGGGATTGCCTTTTCTACAGTAAATTTTGCAAAAAATAATTTTTTACTCTCGCAAATTCCAATTACGCCAGGGATTGCCTTTTCTATAGTAAATTATTCAAAAAATAAATTTCTACTGTCGCAAATTTTAATTACGCCAGGGATTGCCTTTTCTATAGAAAATTTCTCACAAATTAATTTCTTACTGTCGCAAATTTTAAATAGGCCAGGGATTGCCTTTTCTATAGTAAATTATTCAAAAAATAATTTTTTAATGTCGCAAATTTTAAGTGCGCCAGGGATTGCCTTTTCTATAGTAAATTTTTCAAAAAATAATTTTTCACTGTAGCAAATTTTAAATATCCCAGGGATTGCCTTTTCTATAGTAAATTATTCAAAAAATAATTTTTTACTGTCGCAAATTTTAATTACGCCAGGGATTGCCTTTTCTATAGTAAATTATTCAAAAAATAATTTTCTACTGTCGCAAATTTTAATTACGCCAGGGATTGCCTTTTCTATAGTAAATTATTCAAAAAATAATTTTTTACTGTCGCAAATTTTAATTAAGCCAGGGATTGCCTTTTCTATAGTAAATTATTCAAAAATAATTTTCTACTGTCGCAAATTTTAATTACGCCAGGGATTGCCTTTTCTATAGTAAATTATTCAAAAAATAATTTTTTACTGTCGCAAATTTTAATTGCGCCAGGGATTGCCTTTTCTATAGTAAATTATTCAAAAAATAATTTTCTACTGTCGCAAATTTTAATTACGCCAGGGATTGCCTTTTCTATAGTAAATTATTCAAAAAATAATTTTTTACTGTCGCAAATTTTAATTAAGCCAGGGATTGCCTTTTCTATAGTAAATTATTCAAAAAATAATTTTCTACTGTCGCAAATTTTAAATATCCCAGGGATTGCATTTTCTATAGTAAATTATTCAAAAAATAATTTTTTACTGTCGCAAATTTTAATTGCGCCAGGGATTGCCTTTTCTATAGTAAATTATTCAAAAAATAATTTTATACTGTCGCAAATTTTAATTACGCCAGGGATTGCCTTTTCTATAGTAAATTATTCAAAAAATAATTTTTTACTGTCGCAAATTTTAATTGCGCCAGGGATTGCCTTTACTACAGTAAATTTTTCAAAATATTAATTTTTTACTGTCGCAAATTTTAAATACGCCAGGGATTGCCTTTTCTATAGTAAATTATTCAAAAAATTATTTTCTACTGTCGCAAATTTTAATTACGCCAGGGATTGCCTTTTCTATAGTAAATTATTCAAAAAATAATTTTTTACTGTCGCAAATTTTAAGTGCGCCAGGGATTGCCTTTTCTATAGTAAATTATTCAAAAAATAATTTTTTACTGTCGCAAATTTTAAATACGCCAGGGATTGCCTTTTCTATAGTAAATTATTCAAAAAATAATTTTGTACTGTCGCAAATTTTAAATACGCCAGGGATTGCCTTTTCTATAGTAAATTATTCAAAAAATAATTTTATACTGTCGCAAATTTTAATTACGCCAGGGATTGCCTTTTCTATAGTAAATTTTGCAAAAAATAATTTTATACTGTCGCAAATTTTAAGTGCGCCAGGGATTGCCTTTTCTATAGTAAATTATTCAAAAAATAATTTTTTACTGTCGCAAATTTTAAATACGCCAGGGATTGCCTTTTCTATAGTAAATTATTCAAAAAATAATTTTTTACTGTCGCAAATTTTATTTGCGCCAGGGATTGCCTTTTCTATAGTAAACTTTTCAAAAAATAATTTTCTACTGTCGCAAATTTTAATTGCGCCAGGGATTGCCTTTTCTATAGTAAATTATTCAAAAAATAATTTTCTACTGTCGCAAATTTTAAATAACCCAGGGATTGCCTTTTCTATAGTAAATTATTCAAAAAATAATTTTCTACTGTCGCAAATTTTAATTACGCCAGGGATTGCCTTTCCTATAGTAAATTATTCAAAAACTAATTTTATACTGTCGCAAATTTTAAGTGCGCCAGGGATTGCCTTTTCTATAGTAAATTATTCAAAAAATAATTTTTTACTGTCGCAAATTTTAATTGCGCCAGGGATTGCCTTTTCTATAGTAAATTATTCAAAAAATAATTTTTTACTGTCGAAAATTTTAAATACGCCAGGGATTGCCTTTTCTATAGTAAATTATTCAAAAACTAATTTTTCACTGTCGCAAATTTTAATTACGCCAGGGATTGCCTTTTCTATAGTAAATTTTTCAAAATATTAATTTTTTACTGTCGCAAATTTTAAATACGCCAGGGATTGCCTTTTCTATAGTAAATTATTCAAAAAATAATTTTTTACTGTCGCAAATTTTAATTACGCCAGGGATTGCCTTTTCTATAGTAAATTATTCAAAAAATAATTTTTTACTGTCGCAAATTTCAATTTCGCCAGGTAAATTTTTCACAAATTAATTTTTTACTGTCGCAAATTTTAAATACGCCAGGGATTGCCTTTTCTATAGTAAATTATTCAAAAAATAATTTTCTACTGTCGCAAATTTTAATTACGCCAGGGATTGCCTTTCCTATAGTAAATTATTCAAAAACTAATTTTATACTGTCGCAAATTTTAAGTGCGCCAGGGATTGCCTTTTCTATAGTAAATTATTCAAAAAATAATTTTTTACTGTCGCAAATTTTAATTGCGCCAGGGATTGCCTTTTCTATAGTAAATTATTCAAAAAATAATTTTTTACTGTCGCAAATTTTAATTGCGCCAGGGATTGCCTTTTCTATAGTAAATTATTCAAAAAATAATTTTCTACTGTCGCAAATTTTAATTACGCCAGGGATTGCCTTTTCTATAGTAAATTATTCAAAAAATAATTTTTTACTGTCGCAAATTTTAATTAAGCCAGGGATTGCCTTTTCTATAGTAAATTATTCAAAAAATAATTTTCTACTGTCGCAAATTTTAAATATCCCAGGGATTGCATTTTCTATAGTAAATTATTCAAAAAATAATTTTTTACTGTCGCAAATTTTAATTGCGCCAGGGATTGCCTTTTCTATAGTAAATTATTCAAAAAATAATTTTATACTGTCGCAAATTTTAATTACGCCAGGGATTGCCTTTTCTATAGTAAATTATTCAAAAAATAATTTTTCACTGTCGCAAATTTTAATTGCGCCAGGGATTGCCTTTTCTACAGTAAATTTTTCAAAATATTAATTTTTTACTGTCGCAAATTTTAAATACGCCAGGGATTGCCTTTTCTATAGTAAATTATTCAAAAAATTATTTTCTACTGTCGCAAATTTTAATTACGCCAGGGATTGCCTTTTCTATAGTAAATTATTCAAAAAATAATTTTTTACTGTCGCAAATTTTAAGTGCGCCAGGGATTGCCTTTTCTATAGTAAATTATTCAAAAAATAATTTTTTACTGTCGCAAATTTTAAATACGCCAGGGATTGCCTTTTCTATAGTAAATTATTCAAAAAATAATTTTGTACTGTCGCAAATTTTAAATACGCCAGGGATTGCCTTTTCTATAGTAAATTATTCAAAAAATAATTTTTTACTGTCGCAAATTTTAATTAAGCCAGGGATTGCCTTTTCTATAGTAAATTATTCAAAAAATAATTTTTTACTGTCGCAAATTTTAATTGCGCCAGGGATTGCCTTTTCTATAGTAAACTTTTCAAAAAATAATTTTCTACTGTCGCAAATTTTAATTGCGCCAGGGATTGCCTTTTCTATAGTAAATTATTCAAAAAATAATTTTCTACTGTCGCAAATTTTAAATAACCCAGGGATTGCCTTTTCTATAGTAAATTATTCAAAAAATAATTTTATACTGTTGCAAATTTTAATTAAGCCAGGGATTGCCTTTTCTATAGTAAATTATTCAAAAAATAATTTTATACTGTCGCAAATTTTAATTACGCCAGGGATTGCCTTTTCTATAGTAAATTTTGCAAAAAATAATTTTATACTGTCGCAAATTTTAAGTGCGCCAGGGATTGCCTTTTCTATAGTAAATTATTCAAAAAATAATTTTTTACTGTCGCAAATTTTAAATACGCCAGGGATTGCCTTTTCTATAGTAAATTATTCAAAAAATAATTTTTTACTGTCGCAAATTTTATTTGCGCCAGGGATTGCCTTTTCTATAGTAAACTTTTCAAAAAATAATTTTCTACTGTCGCAAATTTTAATTGCGCCAGGGATTGCCTTTTCTATAGTAAATTATTCAAAAAATAATTTTCTACTGTCGCAAATTTTAAATAACCCAGGGATTGCCTTTTCTATAGTAAATTATTCAAAAAATAATTTTCTACTGTCGCAAATTTTAATTACGCCAGGGATTGCCTTTCCTATAGTAAATTATTCAAAAACTAATTTTATACTGTCGCAAATTTTAAGTGCGCCAGGGATTGCCTTTTCTATAGTAAATTATTCAAAAAATAATTTTTTACTGTCGCAAATTTTAATTGCGCCAGGGATTGCCTTTTCTATAGTAAATTATTCAAAAAATAATTTTTTACTGTCGAAAATTTTAAATACGCCAGGGATTGCCTTTTCTATAGTAAATTATTCAAAAACTAATTTTTCACTGTCGCAAATTTTAATTACGCCAGGGATTGCCTTTTCTATAGTAAATTTTTCAAAATATTAATTTTTTACTGTCGCAAATTTTAAATACGCCAGGGATTGCCTTTTCTATAGTAAATTATTCAAAAAATAATTTTTTACTGTCGCAAATTTTAATTACGCCAGGGATTGCCTTTTCTATAGTAAATTATTCAAAAAATAATTTTTTACTGTCGCAAATTTCAATTTCGCCAGGTAAATTTTTCACAAATTAATTTTTTACTGTCGCAAATTTTAAATACGCCAGGGATTGCCTTTTCTATAGTAAATTATTCAAAAAATAATTTTCTATTGTCGCAAATTTTAATTACGCCAGGGATTGCCTTTTCTATAGTAAATTATTCAAAAAATAATTTTTTACTGTCGCAAATTTTAAATACGCCAGGGATTGCCTTTTCTATAGTAAATTATTCAAAAAGTAATTTTTTACTGTCGCAAATTTTAAATACGCCAGGGATTGCCTTTTCTATAGTAAATTATTCAAAAAATAATTTGTTACTGTCGCAAATTTTAAATACGCCAGGGATTGCCTTTTCTATAGTAAATTATTCAAAAAATTATTTTTTACTGTCGCAAATTTTAAATACGCCAGGGATTGCCTTTTTTATAGTAAATTATTCAAAAATTAATTTTATACTGTCGCAAATTTTAAATACGCCAGGGATTGCCTTTTCTATAGTAAATTTTTCAAAAAATAATTTTTTACTGTCGCAAATTTTAATTGCGCCAGGGATTGCCTTCTCTATAGTAAATTATTCAAAAAATAATTTTTTACTCTCGCAAATTTTAAATACGCCAGGGATTGCCTTTTCTATAGTAAATTATTCAAAAAATAATTTTTTACTGTCGCAAATTTTAAATTCGCCAGGGAGTGCCTTTTCTATAGTAAATTATTCAAAAAATAATTTTTGACTATCGCAAATTTTAATTACGCCAGGGATTGCCTTTTCTATAGTAAATTATTCAAAAAATAATTTTTTACTCTCGCAAATTTTAATTGCGCCAGGGATTGCCTTTTCTATAGTAAATTATTCAAAAAATAATTTTTTACTCTCGCAAATTTTAAGTGCGCCAGGGATTGCCTTTTCTATAGTAAATTTTTCAAAAAATAATTTTTTACTGTCGCAAATTTTAAATATCCCAGGGATTGCCTTTTCTATAGTAAATTTCTCACAAAATAATTTTTTACTGTCACAAATTTTAATTACGCCAGGGATTGCCTTTTCTATAGTAAATTATTCAAAAAATAATTTTATACTGTCGCAAATTTTAAGTGCGCCAGGGATTGCCTTTTCTATAGTAAATTATTCCAAAAATAATTTTATACTGTCGCAAATTTTAATTACGCCAGGGATTGCCTTTTCTATAGTAAATTATTCAAAAAATAATTTTTTACTGTCGCAAATTTTAATTAAGACAGGGATTGCCTTTTCTATAGTAAATTATTCAAAAAATAATTTTTTACTGTCGCAAATTTCAATTTCGCCAGGTAAATTTTTCACAAATTAATTTTTTACTGTCGCAAATTTTAAATACGCCAGGGATTGCCTTTTCTATAGTAAATTATTCAAAAAATAATTTTCTACTGACGCAAATTTTAATTACGCCAGTTATTGCCTTTTATATAGTAAATTATTCAAAAAATAATTTTCTACTGTCGCAAATTTTAAATATCCCAGGGATTGCATTTTCTATAGTAAATTATTCAAAAAAATAATTTTCTACTGTCGCAAATTTTAATTACGCCAGGGATTGCCTTTTCTATAGTAAATTATTCAAAAAATAATTTTATACTGTCGCAAATTTTAATTGCGCCAGGAATTGCCTTTTCTATAGTAAATTATTCAAAAAATAATTTTTTACTGTCGCAAATTTTAATTGCGCCAGGGATTGCCTTTTCTACAGTAAATTTTTCAAAATATTAATTTTTTACTGTCGCAAATTTTAAATACGCCAGGGATTGCCTTTTCTATAGTAAATTATTCAAAATATAATTTTCTACTGTCGCAAATTTTAATTACGCCAGGGATTGCCTTTTCTATAGTAAATTATTCAAAAAATAATTTTTTACTGTCGCAAATTTTAAGTGCGCCAGGGATTGCCTTTTCTATAGTAAATTATTCAAAAAATAATTTTTTACTGTCGCAAATTTTAAATACGCCAGGGATTGCCTTTTCTATAGTAAATTATTCAAAAAATAATTTTGTACTGTCGCAAATTTTAAATACGCCAGGGATTGTCTTTTCTATAGTAAATTATTCAAAAAATAATTTTTTACTGTCGCAAATTTTAATTAAGCCAGGGATTGCCTTTTCTATAGTAAATTATTCAAAAAATAATTTTTTACTGTCGCAAATTTTAATTGCGCCAGGGATTGCCTTTTCTATAGTAAACTTTTCAAAAAATAATTTTCTACTGTCGCAAATTTTAATTGCGCCAGGGATTGCCTTTTCTATAGTAAATTATTCAAAAAATAATTTTCTACTGTCGCAAATTTTAAATAACCCAGGGATTGCCTTTTCTATAGTAAATTATTCAAAAAATAATTTTCTACTGTCGCAAATTTTAATTAGGCCAGGGATTGCCTTTTCTATAGTAAATTATTCAAAAACTAATTTTATACTGTCGCAAATTTTAAGTGCGCCAGGGATTGCCTTTTCTATAGTAAATTATTCAAAAAATAATTTTATACTGTCGCAAATTTTAATTACGCCAGGGATTGCCCTTTCTATAGTAAATTTTGCAAAAAATAATTTTATACTGTCGCAAATTTTAATTGCGCCAGGAATTGCCTTTTCTATAGTAAATTATTCAAAAAATAATTTTTTACAGTCGCAAATTTTAATTGCGCCAGGGATTGCCTTTCCTACAGTAAATTTTTCAAAATATTAATTTTTTACTGTCGCAAATTTTAAATAAGCCAGGGATTACCTTTTCTATAGTAAATTATTCAAAAAATAATTTTTTACTGTCGCAAATTTTAATTACGCCAGGGATTGCCTTTTCTATAGTAAATTATTCAAAAAATAATTTTCTACTGTCGCAAATTTTAATTACGCCAGGGATTGCCTTTTCTATAGTAAATTATTCAAAAAATAATTTTATACTGTTGCAAATTTTAATTAAGCCAGGGATTGCCTTTTCTATAGTAAATTATTCAAAAAATAATTTTATACTGTCGCAAATTTTAATTACGCCAGGGATTGCCTTTTCTATAGTAAATTTTGCAAAAAATAATTTTATACTGTCGCAAATTTTAAGTGCGCCAGGGATTGCCTTTTTTATAGTAAATTATTCAAAAAATAATTTTTTACTGTCGCAAATTTTAAATACGCCAGGGATTGCCTTTTCTATAGTAAATTATTCAAAAAATAATTTTTTACTGTCGCAAATTTTAATTGCGCAAGGGATTGCCTTTTCTATAGTAAACTTTTCAAAAAATAATTTTCTACTGTCGCAAATTTTAATTGCGCCAGGGATTGCCTTTTCTATAGTAAATTATTCAAAAAATAATTTTCTACTGTCGCAAATTTTAAATAACCCAGGGATTGCCTTTTCTATACTAAATTATTCAAAAAATAATTTTCTACTGTCGCAAATTTTAATTACGCCAGGGATTGCCTTTTCTATAGTAAATTATTCAAAAACTAATTTTATACTGTCGCAAATTTTAAGTGCGCCAGGGATTGCCTTTTCTATAGTAAATTATTCAAAAAATAATTTTTTACTGTCGCAAATTTTAATTGCGCCAGGGATTGCCTTTTCTATAGTAAATTATTCAAAAAATAATTTTTTACTGTCGAAAATTTTAAATACGCCAGGGATTGCCTTTTCTATAGTAAATTATTCAAAAACTAATTTTTTACTGTCGCAAATTTTAATTACGCCAGGGATTGCCTTTTCTATAGTAAATTTTTCAAAATATTAATTTTTTACTGTCGCAAATTTTAAATACGCCAGGGATTGCCTTTTCTATAGTAAATTATTCAAAAAATAATTTTCTACTGTCGCAAATTTTAATTACGCCAGGGATTGCCTTTTCTATAGTAAATTATTCAAAAAATAATTTTTTACTGTCGCAAATTTTAAGTGCGCCAGGGATTGCCTTTTCTATAGTAAATTATTCAAAAAATAATTTTTTACTGTCGCAAATTTTAATTGCGCCAGGGATTGCCTTTTCTATAGTAAACTTTTCAAAAAATAATTTTCTACTGTCGCAAATTTTAATTGCGCCAGGGATTGCCTTTTCTATAGTAAATTATTCAAAAAATAATTTTCTACTTTCGCAAATTTTAAATATCCCAGGGATTGCCTTTTCTATAGTAAATTATTCAAAAAATAATTTTCTACTGTCGCAAATTTTAATTACGCCAGGGATTGCCTTTTCTATAGTAAATTATTCAAAAAATAATTTTATACTGTCGCAAATTTTAAGTGCGCCAGGGATTGCCTTTTCTATAGTAAATTATGCAAAAAATAATTTTTTACTGTCGCAAATTTTAATTGCGCCAGGGATTGCCTTTTCTATAGTAAATTATTCAAAAAATAATTTTCTACTTTCGCAAATTTTAAATACGCCAGGGATTGCCTTTTCTATAGTAAATTATTCAAAAAATAATTTTTTACTGTCGCAAATTTTAATTACGCCAGGGATTACCTTTTCTATAGTAAATTATTCACAAAATAATTTTATACTGTCGCAAATTTTAAGTGCGCCAGGGATTGCCTTTTCTATAGTAAATTATTCAAAAAATAATTTTTTACTGTCGCAAATTTTAATTACGCCAGGGATTGCCTTTTCTATAGTAAATTATTCAAAATATAATTTTTTTACTGTCGCAAATTTTAATTACGCCAGGGATTGCCTTTTCTATAGTAAATTATTCAGAAAATAATTTTATACTGTCGCAAATTTTAAATACGCCAGGGATTGCCTTTTCTATAGTAAATTATTCAAAAAACATTTTTTTACTGTCGAAAATTTTAAATACGCCAGGGATTGCCTTTTCTATAGTAAATTATTCAAAAAATAATTTTATACTGTCGCAAATTTTAATTTCGCCAGGGATTGCCTTTTCTATAGTAAATTATTCAAAAAATAATTTTATACTGTCGCAAATTTTAATTACGCCAGGGATTGCCTTTTCTATAGTAAATTTTTCAAAAAATTATTTTTTACTATCGCAAGTTTTAATTACGCCAGGGATTGCCTTTTCTATAGTAAATTATTCAAAAAATAATTTTTTACTGTCGAAAATTTTAAATACGCCAGGGATTGCCTTTTCTATAGTAAATTATTCAAAAACTAATTTTTTACTGTCGCAAATTTTAATTACGCCAGGGATTGCCTTTTCTATAGTAAATTTTTCAAAAAATAATTTTTTACTGTCGCAAATTTTAAATAACCCAGGGATTGCCTTTTCTATAGTAAATTTCTCACAAATTAATTTCTTACTGTCGCAAATTTTAAATACGCCAGGGATTGCCTTTTCTATAGTAAATTATTCAAAAAATAATTTTCTACTTTCGCAAATTTTAAATACGCCAGGGATTGCCTTTTCTATAGTAAATTATTCAAAAAATAATTTTTTACTGTCGCAAATTTTAATTACGCCAGGGATTGCCTTTTCTATAGTAAATTATTCAAAAAATTATTTTATACTGTCGCAAATTTTAAGTGCGCCAGGGATTGCCTTTTCTATAGTAAATTATTCAAAAAATAATTTTTTACTGTCGCAAATTTCAATTTCGCCAGGTAAATTTTTCAAAAAATAATTTTCTACTGTCGCAAATTTTAAATATCCCAGGGATTGCCTTTTCTGTAGTAAATTATTCAAAAAATAATTTTATACTGTCGCAAATTTTAAATACGCCAGGGATTGCCTTTTCTATAGTAAATTATTCAAAAAATAATTTTCTACTGTCGCAAATTTTAAATACTCCAGGGATTGCCTTTTCTATAGTAAATTATTCAAACAATAATCTTTTACTGTCGCAAATTTCAATTACGCCAGGGATTGCCTTTTCTATAGTAAATTATTCAAAAAATAATTTTATACTGTCGCAAATTTTAAGTGCGCCAGGGATTGCCTTTTCTATAGTAAATTTTGCAAAAAATAATTTTATATTGTCGCAAATTTTAAGTGCGCCAGGGATTGCCTTTTCTATAGTAAATTATTCAAAAAATAATTTTTTACTCTCGCAAATTTTAATTGCGCCAGGGATTGCCTTTTCTATAGTAAATTATTCAAAAAATAATTGTTTACTGTCTCAAATTTTAAGTGCGCCAGGGATTGCCTTTTCTATAGTATATTTTTCAAAAAATAATTTTTTACTGTCGCAAATTTTAAATATCCCAGGGATTGTCTTTTCTATAGTAAATTATTCAAAAAATAATTTTTTACTGTCGCAAATTTTAATTGCGCCAGGGATTGCCTTTTCTACAGTAAATTTTTCAAAAAATAATTTTTTACTATCGCAAATTTTAAATATCCCAGGGTTTGCCTTTTCTATAGTAAATTATTCAAAAAAAAATTTTTTACTGTCGCAAATGTTAATTACGCCAGGGATTGCCTTTTCTATAGTAAATTATTCAAAAAATAATTTTATACTGTCGCAAATTTTAATTACGCCAGGGATTGCCTTTTCTATAGTAAATTATTCAAAAAATAATTTTATACTGTCGCAAATTTTAAATATCCCAGGGATTGCCTTTTCTATAGTAAATTTCTCACAAAATAATTTGATACTGTCGCAAATTTTAATTACGCCAGGGATTGCCTTTTCTATAGTAAATTATTCAAAAAATAATTTTCTACTGTCGCAAATTTTAATTACGCCAGGGATTGCCTTTTCTATAGTAAATTATTCAAAAAATAATTTTATACTGTCGCAAATTTTAAGTGCGCCAGGGATTGCCTTTTCTATAGTAAATTATTCAAAAAATAATTTTTTACTGTCGCAAATTTTAACTACGCCAGGGATTGCCTTTTCTATAGTAAATTATTCAAAAAATAATTTTATACTGTCGCAAATTTTAATTGCGCCAGGGATTGCCTTTTCTATAGTAAATTATTCAAAAAATAATTTTTTACTGTCGCAAATTTTAATTTCGCCACGGATTGCCTTTTCTATAGTAAATTATTCAAAAAATAATTTTCTACTGTGACAAATTTTAATTACGCCAGGGATTGCCTTTTCTATAGTAAATTAATCAACAAATAATTTTTTACTGTCGCAAATTTTAATTGCGCCAGGGATTGCCTTTTCTACAGTAAATTTTTCAAAAAATAATTTTCTACTGTCGCAAATTTTAATTGCGCCAGGGATTGCCTTTTCTACAGTAAATTTTTCAAAAATTAATTTTATACTGTCGCAAATTTTAAATACGCCAGGGATTGCCTTTTCTATAGTAAATTTTGCAAAAAATAATTTTATACTGTCGCAAATTTTAAATATCCCAGGGATTTCCTTTTCTATAGTAAATTTCTCACAAATTAATTTCTTACTGCCGCAAATTTTAAATACGCCAGGGATTGCCTTTTCTATAGTAAATTATTCAAAAAATAATTTTCTACTGTCGCAAATTTTAAATACTCCAGGGATTGCCTTTTCTATAGTAAATTATTCAAACAATAATCTTTTACTGTCGCAAATTTCAATTACGCCAGGGATTGCCTTTTCTATAGTAAATTATTCAAAAAATAATTTTATACTGTCGCAAATTTTAAGTGCGCCAGGGATTGCCTTTTCTATAGTAAATTTTGCAAAAAATAATTTTATATTGTCGCAAATTTTAAGTGCGCCAGGGATTGCCTTTTCTATAGTAAATTATTCAAAAAATAATTTTTTACTCTCGCAAATTTTAATTGCGCCAGGGATTGCCTTTTCTATAGTAAATTATTCAAAAAATAATTGTTTACTGTCTCAAATTTTAAGTGCGCCAGGGATTGCCTTTTCTATAGTATATTTTTCAAAAAATAATTTTTTACTGTCGCAAATTTTAAATATCCCAGGGATTGTCTTTTCTATAGTAAATTATTCAAAAAATAATTTTTTACTGTCGCAAATTTTAATTGCGCCAGGGATTGCCTTTTCTACAGTAAATTTTTCAAAAAATAATTTTTTACTATCGCAAATTTTAAATATCCCAGGGTTTGCCTTTTCTATAGTAAATTATTCAAAAAAAATTTTTTTACTGTCGCAAATGTTAATTACGCCAGGGATTGCCTTTTCTATAGTAAATTATTCAAAAAATAATTTTATACTGTCGCAAATTTTAATTACGCCAGGGATTGCCTTTTCTATAGTAAATTATTCAAAAAATAATTTTATACTGTCGCAAATTTTAAATATCCCAGGGATTGCCTTTTCTATAGTAAATTTCTCACAAAATAATTTGATACTGTCGCAAATTTTAATTACGCCAGGGATTGCCTTTTCTATAGTAAATTATTCAAAAAATAATTTTCTACTGTCGCAAATTTTAATTACGCCAGGGATTGCCTTTTCTATAGTAAATTATTCAAAAAATAATTTTATACTGTCGCAAATTTTAAGTGCGCCAGGGATTGCCTTTTCTATAGTAAATTATTCAAAAAATAATTTTTTACTGTCGCAAATTTTAACTACGCCAGGGATTGCCTTTTCTATAGTAAATTATTCAAAAAATAATTTTATACTGTCGCAAATTTTAATTGCGCCAGGGATTGCCTTTTCTATAGTAAATTATTCAAAAAATAATTTTTTACTGTCGCAAATTTTAATTTCGCCACGGATTGCCTTTTCTATAGTAAATTATTCAAAAAATAATTTTCTACTGTGACAAATTTTAATTACGCCAGGGATTGCCTTTTCTATAGTAAATTAATCAACAAATAATTTTTTACTGTCGCAAATTTTAATTGCGCCAGGGATTGCCTTTTCTACAGTAAATTTTTCAAAAAATAATTTTCTACTGTCGCAAATTTTAATTGCGCCAGGGATTGCCTTTTCTACAGTAAATTTTTCAAAAATTAATTTTATACTGTCGCAAATTTTAAATACGCCAGGGATTGCCTTTTCTATAGTAAATTTTGCAAAAAATAATTTTATACTGTCGCAAATTTTAAATATCCCAGGGATTTCCTTTTCTATAGTAAATTTCTCACAAATTAATTTCTTACTGCCGCAAATTTTAAATACGCCAGGGATTGCCTTTTCTATAGTAAATTATTCAAAAAATAATTTTCTACTGTCGCAAATTTTAAATACGCCAGGGATTGCCTTTTCTATAGTAAATTATTCAAAAAATAATTTTTTACTGTCGCAAATTTTAAGTGCGCCAGGGATTGCCTTTTCTATAGTAAATTATTCAAAAAATAATTTTTTACTGTCGCAAATTTTAATTACGCCAGGGATTGCTTTTTCTATAGTAAATTATTCAAAAAATAATTTTTTACTCTCGCAAATTTCGATCTCGCCAGGTAAATTTTTCACAAATTAATTTTTTACTGTCGCAAATTTTAAATACGCCAGGGATTGCCTTTTCTATAGTAAATTATTCAAAAAATAATTTTCTACTGTCGAAAATTTTAAATATACCAGGGATTGCCTTTTCTATAGTAAATTATTCAAAATATAATTTTCTACTGTCGCAAATTTTAATTACGCCAGGGATTGCCTTTTCTACAGTAAATTTTTCAAAAATTAATTTTATACTGTCGCAAATTTTAAATACGCCAGGGATTGCTTTTTCTATAGTAAATTATTCAAAAAATAATTTTTTCCTCTCGCAAATTTCAATTTCGCCAGGTAAATTTTTCACAAATTAATTTTTTACTGTCGCAAATTTTAAATACGCCAGGGATTGCCTTTTCTATAGTAAATTATTCAAAAAATAATTTTCTACTGTCGAAAATTTTAAATATACCAGGGATTGCCTTTTCTATAGTAAATTATTCAAAATATAATTTTCTACTGTCGCAAATTTTAATTACACCAGGGATTGCCTTTTCTACAGTAAATTTTTCAAAAATTAATTTTATACTGTCGCAAATTTTAAATACGCCAGGGATTGCCTTTTCTATAGTAAATTATTCAAAAAATAATTTTTTACTGTCGCAAATTTTAAGTGCGCCAGGGATTGCCTTTTCTATAGTAAATTATTCAAAAAATAATTTTTTACTGTCGCAAATTTTAATTACGCCAGGGATTGCTTTTTCTATAGTAAATTATTCAAAAAATAATTTTTTACTCTCGCAAATTTCAATTTCGCCAGGTAAATTTTTCACAAATTAATGTTTTACTGTCGCAAATTTTAAATACGCCAGGGATTGCCTTTTCTATAGTAAATTATTCAAAAAATAATTTTCTACTGTCGAAAATTTTAAATATACCAGGGATTGCCTTTTCTATAGTAAATTATTCAAAATATAATTTTCTACTGTCGCAAATTTTAATTACGCCAGGGATTGCCTTTTCTACAGTAAATTTATCAAAAATTAATTTTATACTGTCGCAAATTTTAAATACGCCAGGGATTGCCTCTTCTATAGTAAATTTTGCAAAAAATAGTTTTTTACTGTCGCAAATTTTAAATACGCCAGGGATTGCCTTTTCTATAGTAAATTATTCAAAAAATAATTTTTTACTGTCGCAAATTTTAAATACGCCAGGGATTGCCTTTTCTATAGTAAATTATTCAAAAAATAATTTTCTACTGTCGCAAATTTTAATTACGCCAGGGATTGCCTTTTCTATAGTAAATTTTGCAAAAAATAATTTTTTACTGTCGCAAATTTTAATTGCGCCAGGGATTGCCTTTTCTATAGTAAATTATTCAAAAAATAATTTTTTACTGTCGCAAATTTTAAATACGCCAGGGATTGCCTTTTCTATAGTAAATTATTCAAAAAATAATTTTTTACTGTCGCAAATTTTAAATGTCCCAGGGATTGCCTTTTCTATAGTAAATTATTCAAAAAATAATTTTTTACTGTCGTAAATTTTAAATATACCAGGGATTGCCTTTTCTATAGTAAATTATTCAAAAAATAATTTTTTACTGTCGCAAATTTTAAGTGCGCCAGGGATTGCCTTTTCTACAGTAAATTATTCAAAAAATAATTTTTTACTATCGCAAGTTTTAATTGCGCCAGGGATTGCCTTTTCTACAGTAAATTTTGCAAAAAATAATTTTTTACTGTCGCAAATTTTAATTGCGCCAGGGATTGCCTTTTCTATAGTAAACTTTTCAAAAAATAATTTTCTACTGTCGCAAATTTTAATTGCGCCAGGGATTGCCTTTTCTATAGTAAATTATTCAAAAAATAATTTTCTACTGTCGCAAATTTTAAATATCCCAGGGATTGCCTTTTCTATAGTAAATTATTCAAAAAATAATTTTTTACTGTCGCAAATTTTAATTACGCCAGGGATTGCCTTTTCTATAGTAAATTATTCAAAAAATAATTTTCTACTGTCGCAAATTTTAATTACGCCAGGGATTGCCTTTTCTATAGTAAATTATTCAAAAAATAATCTTATACTGTCGCAAATTTTAATTACGCCAGGGATTGCCTTTTCTATAGTAAATTATTCAAAAAATAATTTTATACTGTCGCAAATTTTAATTACGCCAGGGATTGCCTTTTCTATAGTCAATTATTCAAAAAATAATTTTATACTGTCGCAAATTTTAATTACGCCAGGGATTGCCTTTTCTATAGTAAATTTTGCAAAAAATAATTTTATACTGTCGCAAATTTTAAGTGCGCCAGGGATTGCCTTTGCTATAGTAAATTATTCAAAAAATAATTTTATACTGTCGCAAATTTTAAGTGCGCCAGGGATTGCCTTTTCTATAGTAAATTATTCAAAAAAATTATTTTCTACTCTCGCAAATTTTAATTACGCCAGGGATTGCCTTTTCTATAGTAAATTTTTCAAAAAATAATTTTTTACTGTCGCAAATTTTAATTGCGCCAGGGATTGCCTTTTCTATAGTAAATTATTCAAAAAATAATTTTCTACTGTCGCAAATTTTAAATATCCCAGGGATTGCCTTTTCTATAGTAAATTTCTCACAAATTAATTTCTTACTGTCGCAAATTTTAATTAAGCTAGGGATTGCCTTTTCTATAGTAAATTATTCAAAAAATAATTTTTTACTCTCGCAAATTTCAATTTCGCCAGGTAAATTTTTCACAAATTAATTTTTTACTGTCGCAAATTTTAAATAAGCCAGGGATTGCCTTTTCTATAGTAAATTATTCAAAAAATAATTTTCTACTGTCGCAAATTTTAATTGCGCCAGGGTTTGCCTTTACTATAGTAAATTATTCAAAAAATAATTTTTTACTGTCGCAAATTTTAAATATCCCAGGTATTGCCTTTTCTATAGTAAATTATTCAAAAAATAATTTTCTACTGTCGCAAATTTTAAATACGCCAGGGATTGCCTTTTCTATAGTAAATTATTCAAAAAATAATTTTCTACTTTCGCAAATTTTAATTGCGCCAGGGATTGCCTTTTCTATAATAAATTATTCAAAAAATAATTTTTTACTGTCGCAAATTTTAAATATCCCAGGGATTGCCTTTTCTATAGTAAATTTCTCACAAAATAACTTTTTACTGTCGCAAATTTTAATTACGCCAGGGATTGCCTTTTCTATAGTAAATTATTCAAAAAATAATTTTCAACTGTTGCAAATTTTAATTACGCCAGGGATTGCCTTTTCTATAGTAAATTATTCAAAAAATAATTTTTTACTGTCGCAAATTTTAAATATACCAGGGATTGCCTTTTCTATAGTAAATTATTCAAAAAATAATTTTATACTGTCGCAAATTTTAATTACGCCAGGGATTGCCTTTTCTATAGTAAATTTCTCACAAAATAATTTTTTACTGTCGCAAATTTTATTTACGCCAGGGATTGCCTTTTCTATAGTAAATTATTCAAAAAATAATTTTCTACTGTCGCAAATTTTAATTACGCCAGGGATTGCCTTTTCTATAGTAAATTATTCAAAAAATAATTTTATACTGTCGCAAATTTTAATTACGCCAGGGATTGCCTTTTCTATAGTAAATTATTCAAAAAATAATTTTTTACTGTCGCAAATTTTAAGTGCGCCAGGGATTGCCTTTTCTATAGTAAATTATTCAAAAAATAATTTTATACTGTCGCAAATTTTAATTACGCCAGGTATTGCCT
Organism: Dioctria linearis; assembly: GCA_963930735.1. NCBI lineage: Eukaryota > Metazoa > Arthropoda > Insecta > Diptera > Asilidae > Dioctria > Dioctria linearis. The sequence continues at coordinate 45,510 of CAWVNZ010000221.1, forward strand.
TTTCTATAGTAAATTTCTCACAAATTAATTTCTTACTGTCGCAAATTTCAATTACGCTAGGGATTGCCTTTTCTATAGTAAATTATTCAAAAATAATTTTTTACTCTCGCAAATTTCAATTTCGCCAGGTAAATTTTACATAAATTAATTTTTTACTGTCGCAAATTTTAAATACGCCAGGGATTGCCTTTTCTATAGTAAATTATTCAAAAAAAAATTTTCTACTGTCGCAAATTTTAATTGGGCCAGGGATTGCCTTTTCTATAGTAAATTATTCAAAAAATAATTTTATACTGTCGCAAATTTTAATTACGCCAGGGATTGCCTTTTCTATAGTAAATTATTCAAAAAATAATTTTTTACTGTCGCAAATTTTAAGTGCGCCAGGGATTGCCTTTTCTATAGTAAATTATTCAAAAAATAATTTAATACTGTCGCATATTTTAATTACGCCAGGGATTGCCTTTTCTGTAGTAAATTATTCAAAAAATAATTTTTTACTCTGGCAAATTTCAATTTCGCCAGGTAAATTTCTCACAAAATAATTTTTTACTGTCGCAAATTTTAATTAAGCCAGGTATTGCCTTTTCTATAGTAAATTATTCAAAAAATAATTTTCTACTGTCGCAAATTTTAATTACGCCAAGGATTGCCTTTTCTATAGTAAATTATTCAAAAAATAATTTTTTACTGTCGCAAATTTTAAGTGCGCCAGGGATTGCCTTTTCTATAGTAAATTATTCAAAAAATAATTTTCTACTGTCGCAAATTTTAATTACGCCAGGGATTGCCTTTTCTATAGTAAATTATTCAAAAAATAATTTTATACTGTCGCAAATTTTAATTGCGCCAGGGATTGCCTTTTCTATAGTAAATTATTCAAAAAATAATTTTATACTGTCGCAAATTTTAATTACGCCAGGGATTGCCTTTTCTATAGTAAATTATTCAAAAAATAATTTTCTACTGTCGCAAATTTTAATTACGCCAGGGATTGCCTTTTCTATAGTAAATTATTCAAAAAATAATTTTTTACTCTCGCAAATTTCAATTTCGCCAGGTAAATTTTTCAAAAAATAATTTTCTACTGTCGCAAATTTTAAATACGCCAGGGATTGCCTTTTCTATAGTAAATTATTCAAAAAATAATTTTTTACTGTCGCAATTTTTAATTGCGCCAGGGATTGCCTTTTCTATAGTAAATTATTCAAAAAATAATTTTTTACTCTCGCAAATTTCAATTTCGCCAGGTAAATTTTTCACAAATTAATTTTTTACTGTCGCAAATTTTAAATACGACAGGGATTGCCTTTTCTATAGTAAATTATTCAAAAAATAATTTTCTACTGTCGCAAATTTTAATTTCGCCAGGGATTGCCTTTTCTATAGTAAATTATTCAAAAAATAATTTTCTACTGTCGCAAATTTTAAATATCCCAGGTATTGCCTTTTCTATAGTAAATTATTCAAAAAATAATTTTGTACTGTCGCAAATTTTAATTACGCCAGGGATTGCCTTTTCTATAGTAAATTATTCAAAAAATAATTTTCTACTGTCGCAAATTTTAAATATCCCAGGGATTGCCTTTTCTATAGTAAATTATTCAAAAAATAATTTTTTACTGTCGCAAATTTTAAGTGCGCCAGGGGTTGCCTTTTCTATAGTAAATTATTCAAAAAATAATTTTCTACTGTCGCAAATTTTAATTACGCCAGGGATAGCCTTTTCTATAGTAAATTATTCAAAAAATAATTTTCTACTGTCGCAAATTTTAAATATCCCAGGGATTGCCTTTTCTATAGTAAATTATTCAAAAAATAATTTTCTACTGTCGCAAATTTTAATTACGCCAGGGATTGCCTTTTCTATAGTAAATTATTCAAAAAATAATTTTTTACTGTCGCAAATTTTAAGTGCGCCAGGGATTGCCTTTTCTATAGTAAATTATTCAAAAAATAATTTTATACTGTCGCAAATTTTAATTACGCCAGGTATTGCCTTTTCTATAGTAAATTTCTCACAAATTAAATTCTTACTGTCGGAAATTTCAATTACGCTAGGGATTGCCTTTTCTATAGTAAATTATTCAAAAAATAATTTTTTACTCTCGAAAATTTCAATTTCGCCAGGTAAATTTTTCACAAATTAATTTTTTACTGTCGCAAATTTTAAATATCCCAGGGATTGCCTTTTCTATAGTAAATTATTCAAAAAATAATTTTTTACTGTCGCAAATTTTAATTAAGCCAGGTATTGCCTTTTCTATAGTAAATTATTCAAAAAATAATTTTCTACTGTCGCAAATTTTAATTGCGCCAGGGATTGCCTTTACTATAGTAAATTATTCAAAAAATAATTTTTTACTGTCGCAAATTTTAATTACGCCAGGGATTGCCTTTTCTATAGTAAATTCCTCACAAAATAATTTTTTACTGTCGCAAATTTTAATTACGCCAGGGATTGCCTTTTCTATAGTAAATTATTCAAAAAATAATTTTCTACTGTCGCAAATTTTAATTACGCCAGGGATGGCCTTTTCTATAGTAAATTATTCAAAAAATAATTTTATACTGTCGCAAATTTTAATTACGCCAGGGATTGCCTTTTCTATAGTAAATTATTCAAAAAACAATTTTTTACTGTCGCAAATTTTAATTGCGCCAGGGATTGCCTTTTCTATAGTAAATTATTCAAAAAATTATTTTATACTGTCGCAAATTTTAATTACGCCATGGATTGCCTTTTCTATAGTAAATTATTCAAAAAATAATTTTCAACTGTCGCAAATTTTAAGTGCGCCAGGGATTGCTTTTCTATAGTAAATTATTCAAAAAATAATTTTTTACTGTCGCAAATTTTAATTGCGCCAGGGATTGCCTATTTTATAGTAAATTATTCAAAAAATAATTTTATACTGTCGCAAATTTTAATTACGCCAGGGATTGCCTTTTCTATAGTAAATTATTCAAAAAATAATTTTTAACTGTTCCAAATTTTAAGTGCGCCAGGGATTGCCTTTTCTATAGTAAATTTTGCAAAAAATAATTTTTTACTGTCGCAAATTTTAATTACGCCAGGGATTGCCTTTTCTATAGTAAATTATTCAAAAAATAATTTTCTACTGTCGCAAGTTTTAATTGCGCCAGGGATTGCCTTTTCTATAGTAAATTATTCAAAAAATAATTTTATACTGTCGCAAAATTTAATTACGCCAGGGATTGCCTTTTCTATAGTAAATTTTTCAAAAAATAATTTTCTACTCTCGCAAATTTTGAGTGCGCCAGGGATTGCCTTTTCTATAGTAAATTGCTCACAAAATAATTTTTTACTGTCGCAAATTTTAAGTGCGCCAGGGATTGCCTTTTCTATAGTAAATTATTCAAAAAATAATTTTTTACTGTCGCAAATTTTAATTGCGCCAGGGATTGCCTTTTCTATAGTAAATTATTCAAAAAATAATTTTTTACTGTCGCAAATTTTAAGTGCGCCAGGGATTGCCTTTTCTATAGTAAATTATTCAAAAAATAATTTTATACTGTCGCAAATTTTAATTACGCCAGGGATTGCCTTTTCTATAGTAAATTATTCAAAAAATAATTTTATACTGTCGCAAATTTTAATTACGCCAGGGATTGCCTTTTCTATAGTAAATTATTCAAAAAATACTTTTTTACTGTCGCAAATTTTAATTCCGCCAGGGATTGCCTTTTCTATAGTAAATTATTCAAAAAATAATTTTCTACTGTCGCAAAATTTAAATATCCCAGGGATTGCCTTTTCTATAGTAAATTATTCAAAAAATAATTTTTTACTGTCGCAAATTTTAAGTGCGCCAGGGATTGCCTTTTCTATAGTAAATTATTCAAAAAATAATTTTATACTGTCGCAAATTTTAATTACGCCAGGGATTGCCTTTTCTATAGTAAATTATTCAAAAAATAATTTTATACTGTCGCAAATTTTAATTACTCCAGGGATTGCCTTTTCTATAGTAAATTATTCAAAAAATAATTTTTTACTGTCGCAAATTTTAATTGCGCCAGGGATTGCCTTTTCTATAGTAAATTATTCAAAAAATAATTTTATACTGTCGCAAATTTTAATTACGCCAGGGATTGCCTTTTCTATAGTAAATTATTCAAAAAATAATTTTATACTGTCGCAAATTTTAATTACGCCAGGGATTGCCTTTTCTATAGTAAATTATTCAAAAAATAATTTTTTACTGTCGCAAATTTTAATTGCGCCAGGGATTGCCTTTTCTATAGTAAATTATTCAAAAAATAATTTTCTACTGTCGCAAATTTTAATTACGCCAGGGATTGCCTTTTCTATAGTAAATTATTCAAAAAATAATTTTTTACTGTCGCAAATTTTAAGTGCGCCATGGATTGCCTTTTCTATAGTAAATTATTCAAAAAATAATTTTCTACTGTCGCAAATTTTAATTACGCCAGGGATTGCCTTTTCTATAGTAAATTATTCAAAAAATAATTTTCAACTGTCGCAAATTTTAATTACGCCAGGGATTGCCTTTTCTATAGTAAATTATTCAAAAAATAATTTTTTACTGTCGCAAATTTTAATTACGCCAGGGATTGCCTTTTCTATAGTAAATTATTCAAAAAATAATTTCCTACTGTCGCAAATTTTAAATACGCCAAGGATTGCCTTTTCTATAGTAAATTATTCAAAAAATAATTTTCTACTGTCGCAAATTTCAATTACGCCAGGGATTGCCTTTTCTATAGTAAATTATTCAAAAAATAATTTTTTACTGTCGCAAATTTTAATTGCGGCAGGGATTGCCTTTTCTACAGTAAATTTTTCAAAAAATTATTTTTTTTACTATCGCAAGTTTTAATTGCGCCAGGGATTGCCTTTTCTACAGTAAATTTTGCAAAAAATAATTTTTTACTGTCGCAAATTTTAATTGCGCCAGGGATTGCCTTTTCTATAGTAAATTATTCAAAAAATAATTTTTTACTGTCGCAAATTTTAAATATCCCAGGGATTGCCTTTTCTATAGTAAATTTCTCACAAAATAATTTTTTACTGTCGCAAATTTTAATTACGCCAGGGATTGCCTTTTCTATAGTAAATTATTCAAAAAATAATTTTCAACTGTCGCAAATTTTAATTACGCCAGGGATTGCCTTTTCTATAGTAAATTATTCAAAAAATAATTTTTTACTGTCGCAAATTTTAAGTGCGCCAGGGATTGCCTTTTCTATAGTAAATTATTCAAAAAATAATTTTATACTGTCGCAAATTTTAATTACGCCAGGGATTGCCTTTTCTATAGTAAATTCCTCACAAAATAATTTTTTACTGTCGCAAATTTTAAGTGCGCCAGGGATTGTCTTTTCTATAGTAAATTTTTCAAAAAATAATTTTTACTGTCGCAAATTTTAAATATCCCAGGGATTGCCTTTTCTATAGTAAATTTCTCACAAAATAATTTTTTACTGTCGCAAATTTTAATTACGCCAGGGATTGCCTTTTCTATAGTAAATTATTCAAAAAATAATTTTCAACTGTCGCAAATTTTAATTACGCCAGGGATTGCCCTTTCTATAGTAAATTATTCAAAAAATAATTTTTTACTGTCGCAAATTTTAAGTGCGCCAGGGATTGCCTTTTCTATAGTAAATTATTCAAAAAATAATTTTTTACTGTCGCAAATTTTAAGTGCGCCAGGGATTGCCTTTTCTATAGTAAATTATTCAAAAAATAATTTTATACTGTCGCAAATTTTAATTACGCCAGGGATTGCCTTTTCTATAGTAAATTATTCAAAAAATAATTTTTAACTGTTCCAAATTTTAAGTGCGCCAGGGATTGCCTTTTCTATAGTAAATTTTGCAAAAAATAATTTTTTACTGTCGCAAATTTTAATTACGCCAGGGATTGCCTTTTCTATAGTAAATTATTCAAAAAATAATTTTCTACTGTCGCAAGTTTTAATTGCGCCAGGGATTGCCTTTTCTATAGTAAATTATTCAAAAAATAATTTTATACTGTCGCAAAATTTAATTACGCCAGGGATTGCCTTTTCTATAGTAAATTTTTCAAAAAATAATTTTCTACTCTCGCAAATTTTGAGTGCGCCAGGGATTGCCTTTTCTATAGTAAATTGCTCACAAAATAATTTTTTACTGTCGCAAATTTTAAGTGCGCCAGGGATTGCCTTTTCTATAGTAAATTATTCAAAAAATAATTTTTTACTGTCGCAAATTTTAATTGCGCCAGGGATTGCCTTTTCTATAGTAAATTATTCAAAAAATAATTTTTTACTGTCGCAAATTTTAAGTGCGCCAGGGATTGCCTTTTCTATAGTAAATTATTCAAAAAATAATTTTATACTGTCGCAAATTTTAATTACGCCAGGGATTGCCTTTTCTATAGTAAATTATTCAAAAAATAATTTTATACTGTCGCAAATTTTAATTACGCCAGGGATTGCCTTTTCTATAGTAAATTATTCAAAAAATACTTTTTTACTGTCGCAAATTTTAATTGCGCCAGGGATTGCCTTTTCTATAGTAAATTATTCAAAAAATAATTTTCTACTGTCGCAAAATTTAAATATCCCAGGGATTGCCTTTTCTATAGTAAATTATTCAAAAAATAATTTTTTACTGTCGCAAATTTTAAGTGCGCCAGGGATTGCCTTTTCTATAGTAAATTATTCAAAAAATAATTTTATACTGTCGCAAATTTTAATTACGCCAGGGATTGCCTTTTCTATAGTAAATTATTCAAAAAATAATTTTTTACTGTCGCAAATTTTAATTGCGCCAGGGATTGCCTTTTCTATAGTAAATTATTCAAAAAATAATTTTCTACTGTCGCAAAATTTAAATATCCCAGGGATTGCCTTTTCTATAGTAAATTATTCAAAAAATAATTTTTTACTGTCGCAAATTTTAAGTGCGCCAGGGATTGCCTTTTCTATAGTAAATTATTCAAAAAATAATTTTATACTGTCGCAAATTTTAATTACGCCAGGGATTGCCTTTTCTATAGTAAATTATTCAAAAAATAATTTTATACTGTCGCAAATTTTAATTACGCCAGGGATTGCCTTTTCTATAGTAAATTATTCAAAAAATAATTTTTTACTGTCGCAAATTTTAATTGCGCCAGGGATTGCCTTTTCTATAGTAAATTATTCAAAAAATAATTTTATACTGTCGCAAATTTTAATTACGCCAGGGATTGCCTTTTCTATAGTCAATTATTCAAAAAATTATTTTATACTGTCGCAAATTTTAATTACGCCAGGGATTGCCTTTTCTATAGTAAATTATTCAAAAAATAATTTTTTACTGTCGCAAATTTTAATTGCGCCAGGGATTGCCTTTTCTATAGTAAATTATTCAAAAAATAATTTTCTACTGTCGCAAATTTTAATTACGCCAGGGATTGCCTTTTCTATAGTAAATTATTCAAAAAATAATTTTTTACTGTCGCAAATTTTAAGTGCGCCAGGGATTGCCTTTTCTATAGTAAATTATTCAAAAAATAATTTTCTACTGTCGCAAATTTTAATTACGCCAGGGATTGCCTTTTCTATAGTAAATTATTCAAAAAATAATTTTCAACTGTCGCAAATTTTAATTACGCCAGGGATTGCCTTTTCTATAGTAAATTATTCAAAAAATAATTTTTTACTGTCGCAAATTTTAATTACGCCAGGGATTGCCTTTTCTATAGTAAATTATTCAAAAAATAATTTCCTACTGTTGCAAATTTTAAATACGCCAGGGATTGCCTTTTCTATAGTAAATTATTCAAAAAATAATTTTCTACTGTCGCAAATTTCAATTACGCCAGGGATTGCCTTTTCTATAGTAAATTATTCAAAAAATAATTTTTTACTGTCGCAAATTTTAATTGCGGCAGGGATTGCCTTTTCTACAGTAAGTTTTTCAAAAAATTATTTTTTTTACTATCGCAAGTTTTAATTGCGCCAGGGATTGCCTTTTCTACAGTAAATTTTGCAAAAAATAATTTTTTTCTGTCGCAAATTTTAATTGCGCCAGGGATTGCCTTTTCTGTAGTAAATTATTCAAAAAATAATTTTTTACTGTCGCAAATTTTAAGTGCGCCAGGGATTGCCTTTTCTATAGTAAATTTTTCAAAAAATAATTTTTTACTGTCGCAAATTTTAAATATCCCAGGGATTGCCTTTTCTATAGTAAATTTCTCACAAAATAATTTTTTACTGTCGCAAATTTTAATTACGCCAGGTAAATTTTTCACAAATTAATTTTTTACTGTCGCAAATTTTAAATACGCCAGGGATAGCCTTTTCTATAGTAAATTATTCAAAAAATAATTTTCTACTGTCGCAAATTTTAATTACGCCAGGGATTGCCTTTTCTAAAGTAAATTATTCAAAAAATAATTTTCTACTGTCCCAAATTTTAAATAACCCAGGGATTGCCTTTTCTATAGTAAATTATTCAAAAAATAATTTTCTACTGCCGGAAATTTTAATTACGCCAGGGATTGCCTTTTCTATAGTAAATTATTCAAAAAAATAATTTTATACTGTCGCAAATTTTAATTATGCCAGGTATTGCCTTTCCTATAGTAAATTATTCAAAAAATATTTTTTTACTGTCGCAAATTTTAAGTGCGCCAGGGATTGCCTTTTCTATAGTAAATTATTCAAAAAATAATTTTCTACTGTCGCAAATTTTAATTACGCCAGGGATTGCCTTTTCTATAGTAAATTATTCAAAAAATAATTTTCAACTGTCGCAAATTTTAATTACGCCAGGGATTGCCTTTTCTATAGTAAATTATTCAAAAAATAATTTTCTACTGTCGCAAATTTTAAATATCCCAGGGATTGCCTTTTCTATAGTAAATTATTCAAAAAATAATTTTCTACTGTCGCAAATTTTAATTACGCCAGGGATTGCCTTTTCTATAGTAAATTATTCAAAAAATAATTTTATACTGTCTCAAATTTTAATTACGCCAGGGATTGCCTTTCCTATAGTAAATTATTCAAAAAATAATTTTTTACTGTCGCAAATTTTAAGTGCGCCAGGGATTGCCTTTTCTATAGTAAATTATTCAAAAAATAATTTTCTACTGTCGCAAATTTTAATTACGCCAGGATTGCCTTTTCTATAGTAAATTATTCAAAAAATAATTTTATACTGTCGCAAATTTTAAATACGCCAAGGATTGCCTTTTATATAGTAAATTATTCAAAAAATAATATTTTACTGTCGCAAATTTTAAGTGCGCCAGGGATTGCCTTTTCTATAGTAAATTATTCAAAAAATAATTTTTTACTGTCGCAAATTTCAAATTTCGCCAGGTAAATTTTTCACAAATTAATTTTTTACTGTCGCAAATTTTAAATACGCCAGGGATTGCCTTTTCTATAGTAAATTATTCAAAAAATAATTTTCTACTGTCGCAAATTTTAATTACGCCAGGGATTGCCTTTTCTATAGTAAATTATTCAAAAAATAATTTTCTACTGTCGCAAATTTTAAATATCCCAGGGATTGCCTTTTCTATAGTAAATTATTCAAAAAATAATTTTCTACTGTCGCAAATTTTAATTACGCCAGGGATTGCCTTTTCTATAGTAAATTATTCAAAAAATAATTTTGTACTGTCGCAAATTTTAATTACGCCAGGGATTGCCTTTCCTATAGTAAATTATTCAAAAAATAATTTTTTACTGTCGCAAATTTTAAGTGCGCCAGGGATTGCCTTTTCTATAGTAAATTATTCAAAAAATAATTTTCTACTGTCGCAAATTTTAATTACGCCAGGGATTGCCTTTTCTATAGTAAATTATTCAAAAAATAATTTTATACTGTCGCAAATTTTAAATACGCCAAGGATTGCCTTTTCTATAGTAAATTATTCAAAAAATAATATTTTACTGTCGCAAATTTTAAGTGCGCCAGGGATTGCCTTTTCTATAGTAAATTTTTCAAAAAATAATTTTTCACTGTCGCAAATTTTAAATATCCCAGGGATTGCCTTTTCTATAGTAAATTTCTCACAAAATAATTTTATACTGTCGCAAATTTTAAATACGCCAGGGATTGCCTTTTCTATAGCAAATTATTCAAAAAATAATTTTATACTGTCGCAAATTTTAATTACGCCAGGGATTGCCTTTTCTATAGTAAATTATTCAAAAAATAATTTTATACTGTCGCAAATTTTAATTACGCCAGGGATTGCCTTTTCTATAGTAAATTATTCAAAAACTAATTTTTTACTGTCGCAAATTTTAATTACGCCAGGGATTGCCTTTTCTATAGTAAATTTTTCAAAAAATAATTTTATACTGTCGCAAATTTTAAGTGCGCCAGGGATTGCCTTTTCTATAGTAAATGATTGAAAAAATAATTTTTGCTGTCGCAAATTGTAATTGCGCCAGGGATTGCCTTTTCTATAGTAAATTATTCAAAAAATAATTTTCAACTGTCGCAAATTTTAATTCCGCCAGGGATTGCCTTTTCTATAGTAAATTATTCAAAAAATAATTTTTTACTGTCGCAAATTTTAATTACGCCAGGGATTGCCTTTTCTATAGTAAATTATTCAAAAAATAGTTTTCTACTGTCGCAAATTTTAAATACGCCAGGGATTGCCTTTTCTATAGTAAATTATTCAAAAAATAATTTTCTACTGTCGCAAATTGTAATTGCGCCAGGGATTGCCTTTTCTATAGCAAATTATTCAAAAAATAATTTTATACTGTCGCAAATTTTAATTACGCCAGGGATTGCCTTTTCTATAGTAAATTATTCAAAAAATTATTTTATACTGTCGCAAATTTTAATTACGCCAGGGATTGCCCTTTCTATAGTAAATTATTCAAAAAATAATTTTTTACTGTCGCAAATTTTAATTGCGCCAGGGATTGCCTTTTCTATAGTAAATTATTCAAAAAATAATTTTTTACTGTCGCAAATTTTAAGTGCGCCAGGGATTGCCTTTTCTATAGTAAATTTTTCAAAAAATAATTTTTTACTGTCGCAAATTTTAAATATCCCAGGGATTGCCTTTTCTATAGTAAATTTCTCACAAAATAATTTTTTACTGTCGCAAATTTTAATTACGCCAGGGATTGCCTTTTCTATAGTAAATTATTCAAAAAATAATTTAATACTGTCGCAAATTTTAAGTGCGCCAGGGATTGCCTTTTCTATAGTAAATTATTCAAAAAATAATTTTATATTGTCGCAAATGTTAATTACGCCAGGGATGGCCTTTTCTATAGTAAATTATTCAAAAAATAATTTTTTACTGTCGCAAATTTTAATTACGCCAGGGATTGCCTTTTGTATAGTAAATTATTAAAAAAAATAATTTTTTACTGTCGCAAATTTCAATTTCGCCAGGTAAATTTTTCACAAATTAATTTTTTACTGTCGCAAATTTTAAATACGCCAGGGATTGCCTTTTCTATAGTAAATTATTCAAAAAATAATTTTCTACTGTCGCAAATTTTAATTACGCCAGGGATTGCCTTTTCTATAGTAAATTATTCAAAAAATAATTTTCTACTGTCGCAAATTTTAAATATCCCAGGGATGGCCTTTTCTATAGTAAATTATTCAAAAAATAATTTTCTACTGTCGCAAATTTTAATTACGCCAGGGATTGCCTTTTCTATAGTAAATTATTCAAAAAATAATTTTATACTGTCGCAAATTTTAATTACGCCAGGGATTGCCTTTCCTATAGTAAATTATTCAAAAAATAATTTTTTACTGTCGCAAATTTTAAGTGCGCCAGGGATTGCCTTTTCTATAGTAAATTATTCAAAAAATAATTTTCTACTGTCGCAAATTTTAATTACGCCAGGGATTGCCTTTTCTATAGTAAATTATTCAAAAAATAATTTTATACTGTCGCAAATTTTAAATACGCCAGGCATTGCCTTTTCTATAGTAAATTATTCAAAAAATAATTTTTTACTGTCGCAAATTTTAAGTTCGCCAGGGATTGCCTTTTCTATAGTAAATTTTTCAAAAAATAATTTTTTACTGTCGCAAATTTTAAATATCCCAGGGATTGCCTTTTCTATAGTAAATTTCTCACAAAATAATTTTATACTGTCGCAAATTTTAAATACGCCAGGGATTGCCTTTTCTATAGCAAATTATTCAAAAAATAATTTTATACTGTCGCAAATTTTAATTACGCCAGGGATTGCCTTTTCTATAGTAAATTATTCAAAAAATAATTTTATACTGTCGCAAATTTTAATTACGCCAGGGATTGCCTTTTCTATAGTAAATTATTCAACAACTAATTTTTTACTGTCGCAAATTTTAATTACGCCAGGGATTGCCTTTTCTATAGTAAATTTTTCAAAAAATAATTTTATACTGTCGCAAATTTTAAGTGCGCCAGGGATTGCCTTTTCTATAGTAAATTATTGAAAAAATAATTTTTGCTGTCGCAAATTTTAAATACGCCAGGGATTGCCTTTTCTATAGTAAATTATTCAAAAAATAATTTTGTACTGTCGCAAATTTTAAATACGCCAGGGATTGCCTTTTCTATAGTAAATTATTCAAAAAATAATTTCATACTGTCGCAAATTTTAATTACGCCAGGGATTGCCTTTTCTATAGTAAATTATTCAAAAAATAATTTTATACTGCGCAAATTTTAATTACGCCAGGGATTGCCTTTTCTATAGTAAATTATTCAAAAAATAATTTTATACTGTCGCAAATTTTAATTACGCCAGGGATTGCCTTTTCTATAGTAAATTATTCAAAAAATAATTTTATACTGTCGCAAATTTTAATTACGCCAGGGATTGCCTTTTCTATAGTAAATTATTCAAAAAATAATTTTATACTGTCGCAAATTTTAATTACGCCAGGGATTGCCTTTTCTATAGTAAATTATTCAAAAAATAATTTTTTACTGTCGAAAATTTTAAATACGCCAGGGATTGCCTTTTCTATAGTAAATTATTCAAAAAATAATTTTTTACTGTCGCAAATTTTAATTACGCCAGGGATTGCCTTTTCTATAGTAAATTTTTCAAAAAATAATTTTTTACTGTCGCAAATTTTAAATATCCCAGGGATTGCCTTTTCTATAGTAAATTTCTCTCAAATTAATTTCTTACTGTCGCAAATTTTAAATACGCCAGGGATTGCCTTTTCTATAGTAAATTATTCAAAAAATAATTTTATACTGTCGCAAATTTTAAATACGCCAGGGATTGCCTTTTCTATAGTAAATTATTCAAAAAATAATTTTTTACTCTCGCAAATGTTAATTACGCCAGGGATTGCCTTTTCTATAGTAAATTATTCAAAAAATAATTTTATACTGTCGCAAATTTTAAGTGCGCCAGGGATTGCCTTTTCTATAGTAAATTATTCAAAAAATAATTTTTTACTGTCGCAAATTTCAATTTCGCCAGGTAAATTTTTCAAAAAATAATTTTCTACTGTCGCAAGTTTTAAATATCCCAGGGATTGCCTTTTCTATAGTAAATTAAAAAAAAAATAATTTTATACTGTCGCAAATTTTAATTGCGCCAGGGATTGCCTTTTCTATAGTAAATTATTCAAAAAATAATTTTTTACTATCGCAAGTTTTAATTGCGCCAGGGATTGCCTTTTCTACAGTAAATATTTCAAAAAATAATTTTTTACTGTCGCAAATTTTAAATATCCCAGGGATTGCCTTTTCTATAGTAAATTTCTCACAAATTAATTTCTTACTGTCGCAAATTTTAAATACGCAGGGATTGCCTTTTCTATAGTAAAATTATTCAAAAAATAATTTTATACTGTCGCAAATTTTAAGTGCGCCAGGGATTGCCTTTTCTATAGTAAATTATTCAAAAAATAATTTTTTACTGTCGCAAATTTTAATTGCGCCAGGGATTGCCTTTTCTACAGTAAATTTTTCAAAAAATAATTTTCTACTGTCGCAAATTTTAAATATCCCAGGGATTGCCTTTTCTATAGTAAATTATCCAAAAAATAATTTTTTACCCTCGCAAATTTTAAGTGCGCCAGGGATTGCTTTTCTATAGTAAATTATTCAAAAAATAATTTTTTACTGTCGCAAATTTTAAGTGCGCCAGGGATTGCCTTTCCTATAGTAAATTATTCAAAAAATAATTTTATACTGTCGCAAATTTTAGTGCGCCAGGGATTGCCTTTTCTATAGTAAATTATTCAAAAAATAATTTTTTACTGTCGCAAATTTTAATTGCGCCAGGGATTGCCTTTTCTATAGTAAATTTTTCAAAAAATAATTTTCTACTGTCGCAAATTTTAAATATCCCAGGGATTGCCTTTTCTATAGTAAATTATTCAAAAAATAATTTTTACCCTCGCAAATTTTAAGTGCGCCAGGGATTGCTTTTCTATAGTAAATTATTCAAAAAATAATTTTTTACTGTCGCAAATTTTAAGTGCGCCAGGGATTGCCTTTCCTATAGTAAATTATTCAAAAAATAATTTTATACTGTCGCAAATTTTAATTACGCCAGGGATTGCCTTTTCTATAGTAAATTATTCAAAAAATACTTTTTTACTGTCGCAAATTTTAATTGCGCCAGGGATTGCCTTTTCTATAGTAAATTATTCAAAAAATAATTTTCTACTGTCGCAAAATTTAAATATCCCAGGGATTGCCTTTTCTATAGTAAATTATTCAAAAAATAATTTTTTACTGTCGCAAATTTTAAGTGCGCCAGGGATTGCCTTTTCTATAGTAAATTATTCAAAAAATAATTTTATACTGTCGCAAATTTTAATTACGCCAGGGATTGCCTTTTCTATAGTAAATTATTCAAAAAATAATTTTTTACTGTCGCAAATTTTAATTGCGCCAGGGATTGCCTTTTCTATAGTAAATTATTCAAAAAATAATTTTCTACTGTCGCAAAATTTAAATATCCCAGGGATTGCCTTTTCTATAGTAAATTATTCAAAAAATAATTTTTTACTGTCGCAAATTTTAAGTGCGCCAGGGATTGCCTTTTCTATAGTAAATTATTCAAAAAATAATTTTATACTGTCGCAAATTTTAATTACGCCAGGGATTGCCTTTTCTATAGTAAATTATTCAAAAAATAATTTTATACTGTCGCAAATTTTAATTACGCCAGGGATTGCCTTTTCTATAGTAAATTATTCAAAAAATAATTTTTTACTGTCGCAAATTTTAATTGCGCCAGGGATTGCCTTTTCTATAGTAAATTATTCAAAAAATAATTTTATACTGTCGCAAATTTTAATTACGCCAGGGATTGCCTTTTCTATAGTCAATTATTCAAAAAATTATTTTATACTGTCGCAAATTTTAATTACGCCAGGGATTGCCTTTTCTATAGTAAATTATTCAAAAAATAATTTTTTACTGTCGCAAATTTTAATTGCGCCAGGGATTGCCTTTTCTATAGTAAATTATTCAAAAAATAATTTTCTACTGTCGCAAATTTTAATTACGCCAGGGATTGCCTTTTCTATAGTAAATTATTCAAAAAATAATTTTTTACTGTCGCAAATTTTAAGTGCGCCAGGGATTGCCTTTTCTATAGTAAATTATTCAAAAAATAATTTTCTACTGTCGCAAATTTTAATTACGCCAGGGATTGCCTTTTCTATAGTAAATTATTCAAAAAATAATTTTCAACTGTCGCAAATTTTAATTACGCCAGGGATTGCCTTTTCTATAGTAAATTATTCAAAAAATAATTTTTTACTGTCGCAAATTTTAATTACGCCAGGGATTGCCTTTTCTATAGTAAATTATTCAAAAAATAATTTCCTACTGTTGCAAATTTTAAATACGCCAGGGATTGCCTTTTCTATAGTAAATTATTCAAAAAATAATTTTCTACTGTCGCAAATTTCAATTACGCCAGGGATTGCCTTTTCTATAGTAAATTATTCAAAAAATAATTTTTTACTGTCGCAAATTTTAATTGCGGCAGGGATTGCCTTTTCTACAGTAAGTTTTTCAAAAAATTATTTTTTTTACTATCGCAAGTTTTAATTGCGCCAGGGATTGCCTTTTCTACAGTAAATTTTGCAAAAAATAATTTTTTTCTGTCGCAAATTTTAATTGCGCCAGGGATTGCCTTTTCTATAGTAAATTATTCAAAAAATAATTTTTTACTGTCGCAAATTTTAAGTGCGCCAGGGATTGCCTTTTCTATAGTAAATTTTTCAAAAAATAATTTTTTACTGTCGCAAATTTTAAATATCCCAGGGATTGCCTTTTCTATAGTAAATTTCTCACAAAATAATTTTTTACTGTCGCAAATTTTAATTACGCCAGGTAAATTTTTCACAAATTAATTTTTTACTGTCGCAAATTTTAAATACGCCAGGGATAGCCTTTTCTATAGTAAATTATTCAAAAAATAATTTTCTACTGTCGCAAATTTTAATTACGCCAGGGATTGCCTTTTCTAAAGTAAATTATTCAAAAAATAATTTTCTACTGTCCCAAATTTTAAATAACCCAGGGATTGCCTTTTCTATAGTAAATTATTCAAAAAATAATTTTCTACTGCCGGAAATTTTAATTACGCCAGGGATTGCCTTTTCTATAGTAAATTATTCAAAAAAATAATTTTATACTGTCGCAAATTTTAATTATGCCAGGTATTGCCTTTCCTATAGTAAATTATTCAAAAAATATTTTTTTACGGTCGCAAATTTTAAGTGCGCCAGGGATTGCCTTTTCTATAGTAAATTATTCAAAAAATAATTTTCTACTGTCGCAAATTTTAATTACGCCAGGGATTGCCTTTTCTATAGTAAATTATTCAAAAAATAATTTTCAACTGTCGCAAATTTTAATTACGCCAGGGATTGCCTTTTCTATAGTAAATTATTCAAAAAATAATTTTCTACTGTCGCAAATTTTAAATATCCCAGGGATTGCCTTTTCTATAGTAAATTATTCAAAAAATAATTTTCTACTGTCGCAAATTTTAATTACGCCAGGGATTGCCTTTTCTATAGTAAATTATTCAAAAAATAATTTTATACTGTCTCAAATTTTAATTACGCCAGGGATTGCCTTTCCTATAGTAAATTATTCAAAAAATAATTTTTTACTGTCGCAAATTTTAAGTGCGCCAGGGATTGCCTTTTCTATAGTAAATTATTCAAAAAATAATTTTCTACTGTCGCAAATTTTAATTACGCCAGGGATTGCCTTTTCTATAGTAAATTATTCAAAAAATAATTTTATACTGTCGCAAATTTTAAATACGCCAAGGATTGCCTTTTATATAGTAAATTATTCAAAAAATAATATTTTACTGTCGCAAATTTTAAGTGCGCCAGGGATTGCCTTTTCTATAGTAAATTATTCAAAAAATAATTTTTTACTGTCGCAAATTTCAATTTCGCCAGGTAAATTTTTCACAAATTAATTTTTTACTGTCGCAAATTTTAAATACGCCAGGGATTGCCTTTTCTATAGTAAATTATTCAAAAAATAATTTTCTACTGTCGCAAATTTTAATTACGCCAGGGATTGCCTTTTCTATAGTAAATTATTCAAAAAATAATTTTCTACTGTCGCAAATTTTAAATATCCCAGGGATTGCCTTTTCTATAGTAAATTATTCAAAAAATAATTTTCTACTGTCGCAAATTTTAATTACGCCAGGGATTGCCTTTTCTATAGTAAATTATTCAAAAAATAATTTTGTACTGTCGCAAATTTTAATTACGCCAGGGATTGCCTTTCCTATAGTAAATTATTCAAAAAATAATTTTTTACTGTCGCAAATTTTAAGTGCGCCAGGGATTGCCTTTTCTATAGTAAATTATTCAAAAAATAATTTTCTACTGTCGCAAATTTTAATTACGCCAGGGATTGCCTTTTCTATAGTAAATTATTCAAAAAATAATTTTATACTGTCGCAAATTTTAAATACGCCAAGGATTGCCTTTTCTATAGTAAATTATTCAAAAAATAATATTTTACTGTCGCAAATTTTAAGTGCGCCAGGGATTGCCTTTTCTATAGTAAATTTTTCAAAAAATAATTTTTCACTGTCGCAAATTTTAAATATCCCAGGGATTGCCTTTTCTATAGTAAATTTCTCACAAAATAATTTTATACTGTCGCAAATTTTAAATACGCCAGGGATTGCCTTTTCTATAGCAAATTATTCAAAAAATAATTTTATACTGTCGCAAATTTTAATTACGCCAGGGATTGCCTTTTCTATAGTAAATTATTCAAAAAATAATTTTATACTGTCGCAAATTTTAATTACGCCAGGGATTGCCTTTTCTATAGTAAATTATTCAAAAACTAATTTTTTACTGTCGCAAATTTTAATTACGCCAGGGATTGCCTTTTCTATAGTAAATTTTTCAAAAAATAATTTTATACTGTCGCAAATTTTAAGTGCGCCAGGGATTGCCTTTTCTATAGTAAATGATTGAAAAAATAATTTTTGCTGTCGCAAATTGTAATTGCGCCAGGGATTGCCTTTTCTATAGTAAATTATTCAAAAAATAATTTTCAACTGTCGCAAATTTTAATTCCGCCAGGGATTGCCTTTTCTATAGTAAATTATTCAAAAAATAATTTTTTACTGTCGCAAATTTTAATTACGCCAGGGATTGCCTTTTCTATAGTAAATTATTCAAAAAATAGTTTTCTACTGTCGCAAATTTTAAATACGCCAGGGATTGCCTTTTCTATAGTAAATTATTCAAAAAATAATTTTCTACTGTCGCAAATTGTAATTGCGCCAGGGATTGCCTTTTCTATAGCAAATTATTCAAAAAATAATTTTATACTGTCGCAAATTTTAATTACGCCAGGGATTGCCTTTTCTATAGTAAATTATTCAAAAAATTATTTTATACTGTCGCAAATTTTAATTACGCCAGGGATTGCCCTTTCTATAGTAAATTATTCAAAAAATAATTTTTTACTGTCGCAAATTTTAATTGCGCCAGGGATTGCCTTTTCTATAGTAAATTATTCAAAAAATAATTTTTTACTGTCGCAAATTTTAAGTGCGCCAGGGATTGCCTTTTCTATAGTAAATTTTTCAAAAAATAATTTTTTACTGTCGCAAATTTTAAATATCCCAGGGATTGCCTTTTCTATAGTAAATTTCTCACAAAATAATTTTTTACTGTCGCAAATTTTAATTACGCCAGGGATTGCCTTTTCTATAGTAAATTATTCAAAAAATAATTTAATACTGTCGCAAATTTTAAGTGCGCCAGGGATTGCCTTTTCTATAGTAAATTATTCAAAAAATAATTTTATATTGTCGCAAATGTTAATTACGCCAGGGATGGCCTTTTCTATAGTAAATTATTCAAAAAATAATTTTTTACTGTCGCAAATTTTAATTACGCCAGGGATTGCCTTTTGTATAGTAAATTATTAAAAAAAATAATTTTTTACTGTCGCAAATTTCAATTTCGCCAGGTAAATTTTTCACAAATTAATTTTTTACTGTCGCAAATTTTAAATACGCCAGGGATTGCCTTTTCTATAGTAAATTATTCAAAAAATAATTTTCTACTGTCGCAAATTTTAATTACGCCAGGGATTGCCTTTTCTATAGTAAATTATTCAAAAAATAATTTTCTACTGTCGCAAATTTTAAATATCCCAGGGATGGCCTTTTCTATAGTAAATTATTCAAAAAATAATTTTCTACTGTCGCAAATTTTAATTACGCCAGGGATTGCCTTTTCTATAGTAAATTATTCAAAAAATAATTTTATACTGTCGCAAATTTTAATTACGCCAGGGATTGCCTTTCCTATAGTAAATTATTCAAAAAATAATTTTTTACTGTCGCAAATTTTAAGTGCGCCAGGGATTGCCTTTTCTATAGTAAATTATTCAAAAAATAATTTTCTACTGTCGCAAATTTTAATTACGCCAGGGATTGCCTTTTCTATAGTAAATTATTCAAAAAATAATTTTATACTGTCGCAAATTTTAAATACGCCAGGCATTGCCTTTTCTATAGTAAATTATTCAAAAAATAATTTTTTACTGTCGCAAATTTTAAGTTCGCCAGGGATTGCCTTTTCTATAGTAAATTTTTCAAAAAATAATTTTTTACTGTCGCAAATTTTAAATATCCCAGGGATTGCCTTTTCTATAGTAAATTTCTCACAAAATAATTTTATACTGTCGCAAATTTTAAATACGCCAGGGATTGCCTTTTCTATAGCAAATTATTCAAAAAATAATTTTATACTGTCGCAAATTTTAATTACGCCAGGGATTGCCTTTTCTATAGTAAATTATTCAAAAAATAATTTTATACTGTCGCAAATTTTAATTACGCCAGGGATTGCCTTTTCTATAGTAAATTATTCAACAACTAATTTTTTACTGTCGCAAATTTTAATTACGCCAGGGATTGCCTTTTCTATAGTAAATTTTTCAAAAAATAATTTTATACTGTCGCAAATTTTAAGTGCGCCAGGGATTGCCTTTTCTATAGTAAATTATTGAAAAAATAATTTTTGCTGTCGCAAATTTTAAATACGCCAGGGATTGCCTTTTCTATAGTAAATTATTCAAAAAATAATTTTGTACTGTCGCAAATTTTAAATACGCCAGGGATTGCCTTTTCTATAGTAAATTATTCAAAAAATAATTTCATACTGTCGCAAATTTTAATTACGCCAGGGATTGCCTTTTCTATAGTAAATTATTCAAAAAATAATTTTATACTGCGCAAATTTTAATTACGCCAGGGATTGCCTTTTCTATAGTAAATTATTCAAAAAATAATTTTATACTGTCGCAAATTTTAATTACGCCAGGGATTGCCTTTTCTATAGTAAATTATTCAAAAAATAATTTTATACTGTCGCAAATTTTAATTACGCCAGGGATTGCCTTTTCTATAGTAAATTATTCAAAAAATAATTTTATACTGTCGCAAATTTTAATTACGCCAGGGATTGCCTTTTCTATAGTAAATTATTCAAAAAATAATTTTTTACTGTCGAAAATTTTAAATACGCCAGGGATTGCCTTTTCTATAGTAAATTATTCAAAAAATAATTTTTTACTGTCGCAAATTTTAATTACGCCAGGGATTGCCTTTTCTATAGTAAATTTTTCAAAAAATAATTTTTTACTGTCGCAAATTTTAAATATCCCAGGGATTGCCTTTTCTATAGTAAATTTCTCTCAAATTAATTTCTTACTGTCGCAAATTTTAAATACGCCAGGGATTGCCTTTTCTATAGTAAATTATTCAAAAAATAATTTTATACTGTCGCAAATTTTAAATACGCCAGGGATTGCCTTTTCTATAGTAAATTATTCAAAAAATAATTTTTTACTCTCGCAAATGTTAATTACGCCAGGGATTGCCTTTTCTATAGTAAATTATTCAAAAAATAATTTTATACTGTCGCAAATTTTAAGTGCGCCAGGGATTGCCTTTTCTATAGTAAATTATTCAAAAAATAATTTTTTACTGTCGCAAATTTCAATTTCGCCAGGTAAATTTTTCAAAAAATAATTTTCTACTGTCGCAAGTTTTAAATATCCCAGGGATTGCCTTTTCTATAGTAAATTAAAAAAAAAATAATTTTATACTGTCGCAAATTTTAATTGCGCCAGGGATTGCCTTTTCTATAGTAAATTATTCAAAAAATAATTTTTTACTATCGCAAGTTTTAATTGCGCCAGGGATTGCCTTTTCTACAGTAAATATTTCAAAAAATAATTTTTTACTGTCGCAAATTTTAAATATCCCAGGGATTGCCTTTTCTATAGTAAATTTCTCACAAATTAATTTCTTACTGTCGCAAATTTTAAATACGCCAGGGATTGCCTTTTCTATAGTAAATTATTCAAAAAATAATTTTATACTGTCGCAAATTTTAAGTGCGCCAGGGATTGCCTTTTCTATAGTAAATTATTCAAAAAATAATTTTTTACTGTCGCAAATTTTAATTGCGCCAGGGATTGCCTTTTCTACAGTAAATTTTTCAAAAAATAATTTTCTACTGTCGCAAATTTTAAATATCCCAGGGATTGCCTTTTCTATAGTAAATTATTCAAAAAATAATTTTTTACCCTCGCAAATTTTAAGTGCGCCAGGGATTGCTTTTCTATAGTAAATTATTCAAAAAATAATTTTTTACTGTCGCAAATTTTAAGTGCGCCAGGGATTGCCTTTCCTATAGTAAATTATTCAAAAAATAATTTTATACTGTCGCAAATTTTAAGTGCGCCAGGGATTGCCTTTTCTATAGTAAATTATTCAAAAAATAATTTTTTACTGTCGCAAATTTTAATTGCGCCAGGGATTGCCTTTTCTACAGTAAATTTTTCAAAAAATAATTTTCTACTGTCGCAAATTTTAAATATCCCAGGGATTGCCTTTTCTATAGTAAATTATTCAAAAAATAATTTTTTACTGTCGCAAATTTTAAGTGCGCCAGGGATTGCTTTTCTATAGTAAATTATTCAAAAAATAATTTTTTACTGTCGCAAATTTTAAGTGCGCCAGGGATTGCCTTTTCTATAGTAAATTATTCAAAAAATAATTTTATACTGTCGCAAATTTTAAGTGCGCCAGGGATTGCCTTTTCTATAGTAAATTATTCAAAAAATAATTTTTTACTGTCGCAAATTTTAATTGCGCCAGGGATTGCCTTTTCTACAGTAAATTTTTCAAAAAATAATTTTTTACTATCGCAAGTTTTAATTGCGCCAGGGATTGCCTTTTCTACAGTAAATTTTGCAAAAAATAATTTTTTACTGTCGCAAATTTTAATTGCGCCAGGGATTGCCTTTTCTATAGTAAACTTTTCAAAAAATAATTTTCTACTGTCGCAAATTTTAATTGCGCCAGGGATTGCCTTTTCTGTAGTAAATTATTCAAAAAATAATTTTTTACTGTCGCAAATTGTAATTGCGCCAGGGATTGCCTTTTCTATAGTAAATTTTGCAAAAAATAATTTTATACTGTCGCAAATTTTAATTACGCCAGGGATTGCCTTTTCTATAGTAAATTATTCAAAAAATAATTTTATACTGTCGCAAATTTTAATTGCGCCAGGGATTGCCTTTTCTATAGTAAATTTTTCAAAAAATATTTTTTTACTGTCGCAAATTTTAATTGCGCCAGGGATTGCCTTTTCTGTAGTAAATTTCTCACAAATTAATTTCTTACTGTCGCAAATTTTAAATACGCCAGGGATTGCCTTTTCTATAGTAAATTATTCAAAAAATAATTTTCTACTGTCGCAAATTTTAAATACGCCAGGGATTGCCTTTTCTATAGTAAATTTTTCAAAAAATAATTTTCTACTGTCGCAAATTTTAAGTGCGCCAGGGATTGCCTTTTCTATAGTAAATTTCTCACAAAATAATTTTTTACTGTCGCAAATTTTAATTGCGCCAGGGATTGCCTTTTCTATAGTAAATTATTCAAAAAATAATTTTCAACTGTCGCAAATTTTAATTGCGCCAGGTATTGCTTTTTCTATAGTAAATTATTCAAAAAATAGTTTTATACTCTCGCAAATTTTAAGTGCGCCAGGGATTGCCTTTTCTATAGTAAATTATTCAAAAAATAATTTTCTACTGTCGCAAATTTTAATTACGCCAGGGATTGCCTTTTCTATAGTAAATTATTCAAAAAATAATTTTTTACTGTCGCAAATTTTAATTGCGCCAGGGATTGCCTTTTCTATAGTAAATTTTTCAAAATATTAATTTTTTACTGTCGCAAATTTTAATTGCGCCAGGGATTGCCTTTTCTATAGTAAATTTTTCAAAATATTAATTTTTTACTGTCGCAAATTTTAAATACGCCAGGGATTGCCTTTTCTATAGTAAATTATTCAAAAAATAATTTTATACTGTGGCAAATTTTAATTACGCCAGGGATTGCCTTTTCTATAGTAAATTATTCAAAAATAATTTTATACTGTCGCAAATTTTAATTACGCCAGGGATTGCCTTTTCTATAGTAAATTATTCAAAAAATAATTTTTTACTGTCGGAAATTTTAATTGCGCCAGGGATTGCCTTTTCTACAGTAAATTTTTCAAAATATTAATTTTTTACTGTCGCAAATTTTAAATACGCCAGGGATTGCCTTTTCTATAGTAAATTATTCAAAAAATAATTTTCTACTGTCGCATATTTTAAATACGCCAGGGATTGCCTTTTCTATAGTAAATTATTCAAAAAATAATTTTCTACTGTCGCAAATTTTAAGTGCGCCAGGGATTGCCTTTTCTATAGTAAATTATTCAAAAAATAATTTTTTACTGTCGCAAATTTTAAATACGCCAGGGATTGCCTTTTCTATAGTAAATTATTCAAAAAATAATTTTCTACTGTCGCAAATTTTAATTACGCCAGGGATTGCCTTTTCTATAGTAAATTATTCAAAAAATAATTTTCAACTGTCGCAAATTTTAATTGCGCCAGGGATTGCCTTTTCTATAGTAAATTTTGCAAAAAATAATTTTATACTGTCGCAAATTTTAAATACCAGGGATTGCCTTTTCTATAGTAAATTATTCAAAAAATAATTTTCTATTGTCGCAAATTTTAATTACGCCAGGGATTGCCTTTTCTATAGTAAATTATTCAAAAATAATTTTATACTGTCGCATATTTTAAATACGCCAAGGATTGCCTTTTCTATAGTAAATTTTGCAAAAAATAATTTTATACTGTCGCAAATTTTAAGTGCGCCAGGGATTGCCTTTTCTATAGTAAATTATTCAAAAAATAATTTTTTACTGTCGCAAATTTTAATTGCGCCAGGGTTGCCTTTTCTACAGTAAATTTTTCAAAATATTAATTTTTTACTGTCGCAAATTTTAATTGCGCCAGGGATTGCCTTTTCTACAGTAAATTTTTCAAAAATTAATTTTATACTGTCGCAAATTTTAAACACGCCAGGGATTGCCTTTTCTATAGTAAATTATTCAAAAATAATTTTATACTGTCGCAAATTTTAATTACGCCAGGGTTTGCCTTTTCTATATTAAATTATTCAAAAATAATTTTTTACTGTCGCAAATTTTAATTGCGCCAGGGATTGCCTTTTCTACAGTAAATTTTTCAAAATATTAATTTTTTACTGTCGCAAATTTTAAATACGCCAGGGATTGCCTTTTCTATAGTAAATTATTCAAAAATAATTTTCTACTGTCGCAAATCTTAAATACGCCAGGGATTGCCTTTTCTATAGTAAATTATTCAAAAAATAATTTTCTACTGTCGCAAATTTTAAATATCCCAGGCATTGCCTTTTCTATAGTAAATTATTCAAAAAATAATTTTTTACTGTCGCAAATTTTAAGTGCGCCAGGGATTGCCTTTTCTATAGTAAATTATTCAAAAAATAATTTTCTACTGTCGCAAATTTTAATTACGCCAGGGATTGCCTTTTCTATAGTAAATTATTCAAAAAATAATTTTTTACTGTCGCAAATTTTAAGTGCGCCAGGGATTGCCTTTTCTATAGTAAATTATTCAAAAAATAATTTTATACTGTCGCAAATTTTAATTACGCCAGGGATTGCCTTTTCTATAGTAAATTTTTCAAAATAATAATTTTTTACTGTCGAAAATTTTAGTTACTCCAGGGATTGCCTTTTCTATAGTAAATTATTCAAAAAATAATTTTCAACTGTCGCAAATTTTAATTGCGCCAGGGATTGCCTTTTCTATAGTAAATTATTCAAAAAATAATTTTATACTGTCGCAAATTTTAATTACGCCAGGGATTGCCTTTTCTATAGTAAATTATTCAAAAAATAATTTTATACTGTCGCAAATTTTAATTACGCCAGGGATTTCCTTTTCTATAGTAAATTTTTCAAAAAATAATTTTCTACTGTCGCAAATTTTAAGTGCGCCAGGGATTGCCTTTTCTATAGTAAATTTCTCACAAAATAATTTTTTACTGTCGCAAATTTTAAGTGCGCCAGGGATTGCCTTTTCTATAGTAAATTATTCAAAAAATAATTTTATACTGTCGCAAATTTTAATTGCGCCAGGGATTGCCTTTTCTATAGTAAATTTTTCAAAAAATAATTTTTTACTGTCGCAAATTTTAATTGCGCCAGGGATTGCCTTTTCTATAGTAAATTTCTCACAAATTAATTTCTTACTGTCGCAAATTTTAAATACGCCAGGGATTGCCTTTTCTATAGTAAATTATTCAAAAAATAATTTTCTACTGTCGCAAATTTTAAATACGCCAGGGATTGCCTTTTCTATAGTAAATTTTTCAAAAAATAATTTTCTACTGTCGCAAATTTTAAGTGCGCCAGGGATTACCTTTTCTATAGTAAATTTCTCACAAAATAATTTTTTACTGTCGCAAATTTTAAGTGCGCCAGGGATTGCCTTTTCTATAGTAAATTTTGCAAAAAATAATTTTTTACTGTCGCAAATTTTAATTGCGCCAAGGATTGCCTTTTCTATAGTAAATTATTCAAAAAATAATTTTCAACTGTCGCAAATTTTAATTGCGCCAGGGATTGTTTTTCTATAGTAAATTATTCAAAAAATAGTTTTATACTCTCGCAAATTTTAAGTGCGCCAGGGATTGCCTTTTCTATAGTAAATTATTCAAAAAATAATTTTCTACTGTCGCAAATTTTAATTACGCCAGGGATTGCCTTTTCTATAGTAAATTATTCAAAAAATAATTTTTTACTCTCGCAAATTTTAATTGCGCCAGGGATTGCCTTTTCTATAGTAAATTTTTCAAAATATTAATTTTTTACTGTCGCAAATTTTAATTGCGCCAGGGATTGCCTTTTCTATAGTAAATTTTTCAAAATATTAATTTTTTACTGTCGCAAATTTTAAATACGCCAGGGATTGCCTTTTCTATAGTAAATTATTCAAAAAATAATTTTATACTGTCGCAAATTTTAATTACGCCAGGGATAGCCTTTTCTATAGTAAATTATTCAAAAATAATTTTATACTGTCGCAAATTTTAATTACGCCAGGGATTGCCTTTTCTATAGTAAATTATTCAAAAAATAATTTTTTACTGTCGCAAATTTTAATTGCGCCAGGGATTGAATTTTCTACAGTAAATTTTTCAAGATATTAATTTTTTACTGTCGCAAATTTTAAATACGCCAGGGATTGCCTTTTCTATAGTAAATTAATCAAAAAATAATTTTCTACTGTCGCAAATTTTAAATACGCCAGGGATTGCCTTTTCTATAGTAAATTATTCAAAAAATAATTTTCTACTGTCGCAAATTTTAAGTGCGCCAGGGATTGCCTTTTCTATAGTAAATTATTCAAAAAATAATTTTTTACTGTCGCAAATTTTAAATACGCCAGGGATTGCCTTTTCTATAGTAAATTATTCAAAAAATAATTTTCTACTGTCGCAAATTTTAATTACGCCAGGGATTGCCTTTTCTATAGTAAATTATTCAAAAAATAATTTTTTACTGTCGCAAATTTTAATTGCGCCAGGGATTGCCTTTTCTATAGTAAATTATTCAAAAAATAATTTTCTACTGTCGCAAATTTTAAATACGCCAGGGATTGCCTTTTCTATAGTAAATTATTCAAAAAATAATTTTCTACTGTCGCAAATTTTAATTACGCCAGGGATTGCCTTTTCTATAGTAAATTATTCAAAAAATAATTTTATACTGTCGAATATTTTAAATACGCCAAGGATTGCCTTTTCTATAGTAAATTTTGCAAAAAATAATTTTATACTGTCGCAAATTTTAAGTGCGCCAGGGATTGCCTTTTCTATAGTAAATTATTCAAAAAATTAATTTTTTACTGTCGCAAATTTTAATTGCGCCAGGGTTGCCTTTTCTACAGTAAATTTTTCAAAATATTAATTTTTTACTGTCGCAAATTTTAATTGCGCCAGGGTTGCCTTTTCTACAGTAAATTTTTCAAAAATTAATTTTATACTGTCGCAAATTTTAAATACGCCAGGGATTGCCTTTTCTATAGTAAATTATTCAAAAAATAATTTTATACTGTCGCAAATTTTAATTACGCCAGGGTTTGCCTTTTCTATATTAAATTATTCAAAAAATAAGTTTTTACTGTCGCAAATTTTAATTGCGCCAGGGATTGCCTTTTCTACAGTAAATTTTTCAAAATATTAATTTTTTACTGTCGCAAATTTTAAATACGCCAGGGATTGCCTTTTCTATAGTAAATTATTCAAAAAATAATTTTCTACTGTCGCAAATCTTAAATACGCCAGGGATTGCCTTTTCTATAGTAAATTATTCAAAAAATAATTTTCTACTGTCGCAAATTTTAAATATCCCAGGGATTGCCTTTTCTATAGTAAATTATTCAAAAAATAATTTTTTACTGTCGCAAATTTTAAGTGCGCCAGGGATTGCCTTTTCTATAGTAAATTATTCAAAAAATAATTTTCTACTGTCGCAAATTTTAATTACGCCAGGGATTGCCTTTTCTATAGTAAATTATTCAAAAAATAATTTTTTACTGTCGCAAATTTTAAGTGCGCCAGGGATTGCATTTCTATAGTAAATTATTCAAAAAATTATTTTATACTGTCGCAAATTTTAATTACGCCAGGGATTGCCTTTTCTATAGTAAATTATTCAAAAAATAATTTTATACTGTCGCAAATTTTAATTACGCCAGGGATTTCCTTTTCTATAGTAAATTTTTCAAAAAATAATTTTCTACTGTCGCAAATTTTAACTGCGCCAGGGATTGCCTTTTCTACAGTAAATTTTTCAAAATATTAATTTTTTACTGTCGCAAATTTTAAATACGCCAGGGATTGCCTTTTCTATAGTAAATTATTCAAAAAATAATTTTCTACTGTCGCAAATCTTAAATACGCCAGGGATTGCCTTTTCTATAGTAAATTATTCAAAAAATAATTTTCTACTGTCGCAAATCTTAAATACGCCAGGGATTGCCTTTTCTATAGTAAATTATTCAAAAAATAATTTTCTACTGTCGCAAATTTTAAATATCCCAGGGATTGCCTTTTCTATAGTAAATTATTCAAAAAATAATTTTATACTGTCGCAAATTTTAATTACGCCAGGGATTGCCTTTTCTACAGTAAATTTTTCAAAATAATAATTTTTTACTGTCGAAAATTTTAATTACGCCAGGGATTGCCTTTTCTATAGTAAATTATTCAAAAAATAATTTTCAACTGTCGCAAATTTTAATTGCGCCAGGGATTGCCTTTTCTATAGTAAATTATTCAAAAAATTATTTTATACTGTCGCAAATTTTAATTACGCCAGGGATTGCCTTTTCTATAGTAAATTATTCAAAAAATAATTTTATACTGTCGCAAATTTTAATTACGCCAGGCATTTCCTTTTCTATAGTAAATTATTCAAAAAATAATTTTCTACTGTCGCAAATTTTAATTACGCCAGGGATTGCCTTTTCTATAGTAAATTATTCAAAAAATAATTTTTTACTCTCGCAAATTTTAATTGCGCCAGGGATTGCCTTTTCTATAGTAAATTTTTCAAAATATTAATTTTTTACTGTCGCAAATTTTAATTGCGCCAGGGATTGCCTTTTCTATAGTAAATTTTTCAAAATATTAATTTTTTACTGTCGCAAATTTTAAATACGCCAGGGATTGCCTTTTCTATAGTAAATTATTCAAAAAATAATTTTATACTGTCGCAAATTTTAATTACGCCAGGGATAGCCTTTTCTATAGTAAATTATTCAAAAATAATTTTATACTGTCGCAAATTTTAAGTGCGCCAGGGATTGCCTTTTCTATAGTAAATTATTCAAAAAATAATTTTTTACTGTCGCAAATTTTAATTGCGCCAGGGATTGCCTTTTCTATAGTAAATTTTTCAAAAAATAATTTTTTACTGTCGCAAATTTTAATTGCGCCAGGGATTGCCTTTTCTATAGTAAATTTCTCACAAATTAATTTCTTACTGTCGCAAATTTTAAATACGCCAGGGATTGCCTTTTCTATAGTAAATTATTCAAAAAATAATTTTCTACTGTCGCAAATTTTAAATATCCCAGGCATTGCCTTTTCTATAGTAAATTATTCAAAAAATAATTTTTTACTGTCGCAAATTTTAAGTGCGCCAGGGATTGCCTTTTCTATAGTAAATTATTCAAAAAATAATTTTCTACTGTCGCAAATTTTAATTACGCCAGGGATTGCCTTTTCTATAGTAAATTATTCAAAAAATAATTTTTTACTGTCGCAAATTTTAAGTGCGCCAGGGATTGCCTTTTCTATAGTAAATTATTCAAAAAATAATTTTATACTGTCGCAAATTTTAATTACGCCAGGGATTGCCTTTTCTATAGTCAATTTTTCAAAATAATAATTTTTTACTGTCGAAAATTTTAATTACTCCAGGGATTGCCTTTTCTATAGTAAATTATTCAAAAAATAATTTTCAACTGTCGCAAATTTTAATTGCGCCAGGGATTGCCTTTTCTATAGTAAATTATTCAAAAAATAATTTTATACTGTCGCAAATTTTAATTACGCCAGGGATTGCCCTTTCTATAGTAAATTATTCAAAAAATAATTTTATACTGTCGCAAATTTTAATTACGCCAGGGATTTCCTTTTCTATAGTAAATTTTTCAAAAAATAATTTTCTACTGTCACAAATTTTAAGTGCGCCAGGGATTGCCTTTTCTATAGTAAATTTCTCACAAAATAATTTTTTACTGTCGCAAATTTTAAGTGCGCCAGGGATTGCCTTTTCTATAGTAAATTATTCAAAAAATAATTTTATACTGTCGCAAATTTTAATTGCGCCAGGGATTGCCTTTTCTATAGTAAATTTTTCAAAAAATAATTTTTTACTGTCGCAAATTTTAATTGCGCCAGGGATTGCCTTTTCTATAGTAAATTTCTCACAAATTAATTTCTTACTGTCGCAAATTTTAAATACGCCAGGGATTGCCTTTTCTATAGTAAATTATTCAAAAAATAATTTTCTACTGTCGCAAATTTTAAATACGCCAGGGATTGCCTTTTCTATAGTAAATTTTTCAAAAAATAATTTTCTACTGTCGCAAATTTTAAGTGCGCCAGGGATTGCCTTTTCTATAGTAAATTTCTCACAAAATAATTTTTTACTGTCGCAAATTTTAAGTGCGCCAGGGATTGCCTTTTCTATAGTAAATTTTGCAAAAAATAATTTTTTACTGTCGCAAATTTTAATTGCGCCAAGGATTGCCTTTTCTATAGTAAATTATTCAAAAAATAATTTTCAACTGTCGCAAATTTTAATTGCGCCAGGGATTGCCTTTTCTATAGTAAATTTTTCAAAATATTAATTTTTTACTGTCGCAAATTTTAAATACGCCAGGGATTGCCTTTTCTATAGTAAATTATTCAAAAAATAATTTTATACTGTCGCAAATTTTAATTACGCCAGGGATAGCCTTTTCTATAGTAAATTATTCAAAAATAATTTTATACTGTCGCAAATTTTAAGTGCGCCAGGGATTGCCTTTTCTATAGTAAATTATTCAAAAAATAATTTTTTACTGTCGCAAATTTTAATTGCGCCAGGGATTGCCTTTTCTATAGTAAATTTTTCAAAAAATAATTTATTACTGTCGCAAATTTTAATTGCGCCAGGGATTGCCTTTTCTATAGTAAATTTCTCACAAATTAATTTCTTACTGTCGCAAATTTTAAATACGCCAGGGATTGCCTTTTCTATAGTAAATTATTCAAAAAATAATTTTCTACTGTCGCAAATTTTAAATATCCCAGGCATTGCCTTTTCTATAGTAAATTATTCAAAAAATAATTTTTTACTGTCGCAAATTTTAAGTGCGCCAGGGATTGCCTTTTCTATAGTAAATTATTCAAAAAATAATTTTCTACTGTCGCAAATTTTAATTACGCCAGGGATTGCCTTTTCTATAGTAAATTATTCAAAAAATAATTTTTTACTGTCGCAAATTTTAAGTGCGCCAGGGATTGCCTTTTCTATAGTAAATTATTCAAAAAATAATTTTATACTGTCGCAAATTTTAATTACGCCAGGGATTGCCTTTTCTATAGTAAATTTTTCAAAATAATAATTTTTTACTGTCGAAAATTTTAATTACTCCAGGGATTGCCTTTTCTATAGTAAATTATTCAAAAAATAATTTTCAACTGTCGCAAATTTTAATTGCGCCAGGGATTGCCTTTTCTATAGTAAATTATTCAAAAAATAATTTTATACTGTCGCAAATTTTAATTACGCCAGGGATTGCCTTTTCTATAGTAAATTATTCAAAAAATAATTTTATACTGTCGCAAATTTTAATTACGCCAGGGATTTCCTTTTCTATAGTAAATTTTTCAAAAAATAATTTTCTACTGTCGCAAATTTTAATTACGCCAGGGATTGCCTTTTCTATAGTAAATTATTCAAAAAATAATTTTTTACTGTCGCAAATTTTAAGTGCGCCAGGGATTGCCTTTTCTATAGTAAATTATTCAAAAAATTATTTTATTCTGTCGCAAATTTTAATTACGCCAGGGATTGCCTTTTCTATAGTAAATTATTCAAAAAATAATTTTATACTGTCGCAAATTTTAATTACGCCAGGGATTTCCTTTTCTATAGTAAATTTTTCAAAAAATAATTTTCTACTGTCGCAAATTTTAATTGCGCCAGGGATTGCCTTTTCTACAGTAAATTTTTCAAAATATTAATTTTTTACTGTCGCAAATTTTAAATACGCCAGGGATTGCCTTTTCTATAGTAAATTATTCAAAAAATAATTTTCTACTGTCGCAAATCTTAAATACGCCAGGGATTGCCTTTTCTATAGTAAATTATTCAAAAAATAATTTTCTACTGTCGCAAATCTTAAATACGCCAGGGATTGCCTTTTCTATAGTAAATTATTCAAAAAATAATTTTCTACTGTCGCAAATTTTAAATATCCCAGGGATTGCCTTTTCTATAGTAAATTATTCAAAAAATAATTTTATACTGTCGCAAATTTTAATTACGCCAGGGATTGCCTTTTCTACAGTAAATTTTTCAAAATAATAATTTTTTACTGTCGAAAATTTTAATTACGCCAGGGATTGCCTTTTCTATAGTAAATTATTCAAAAAATAATTTTCAACTGTCGCAAATTTTAATTGCGCCAGGGATTGCCTTTTCTATAGTAAATTATTCAAAAAATTATTTTATACTGTCGCAAATTTTAATTACGCCAGGGATTGCCTTTTCTATAGTAAATTATTCAAAAAATAATTTTATACTGTCGCAAATTTTAATTACGCCAGGGATTTCCTTTTCTATAGTAAATTATTCAAAAAATAATTTTCTACTGTCGCAAATTTTAATTACGCCAGGGATTGCCTTTTCTATAGTAAATTATTCAAAAAATAATTTTTTACTCTCGCAAATTTTAATTGCGCCAGGGATTGCCTTTTCTATAGTAAATTTTTCAAAATATTAATTTTTTACTGTCGCAAATTTTAATTGCGCCAGGGATTGCCTTTTCTATAGTAAATTTTTCAAAATATTAATTTTTTACTGTCGCAAATTTTAAATACGCCAGGGATTGCCTTTTCTATAGTAAATTATTCAAAAAATAATTTTATACTGTCGCAAATTTTAATTACGCCAGGGATAGCCTTTTCTATAGTAAATTATTCAAAAATAATTTTATACTGTCGCAAATTTTAAGTGCGCCAGGGATTGCCTTTTCTATAGTAAATTATTCAAAAAATAATTTTTTACTGTCGCAAATTTTAATTGCGCCAGGGATTGCCTTTTCTATAGTAAATTTTTCAAAAAATAATTTTTTACTGTCGCAAATTTTAATTGCGCCAGGGATTGTCTTTTCTATAGTAAATTTCTCACAAATTAATTTCTTACTGTCGCAAATTTTAAATACGCCAGGGATTGCCTTTTCTATAGTAAATTATTCAAAAAATAATTTTCTACTGTCGCAAATTTTAAATATCCCAGGCATTGCCTTTTCTATAGTAAATTATTCAAAAAATAATTTTTTACTGTCGCAAATTTTAAGTGCGCCAGGGATTGCCTTTTCTATAGTAAATTATTCAAAAAATAATTTTCTACTGTCGCAAATTTTAATTACGCCAGGGATTGCCTTTTCTATAGTAAATTATTCAAAAAATAATTTTTTACTGTCGCAAATTTTAAGTGCGCCAGGGATTGCCTTTTCTATAGTAAATTATTCAAAAAATAATTTTATACTGTCGCAAATTTTAATTACGCCAGGGATTGCCTTTTCTATAGTCAATTTTTCAAAATAATAATTTTTTACTGTCGAAAATTTTAATTACTCCAGGGATTGCCTTTTCTATAGTAAATTATTCAAAAAATAATTTTCAACTGTCGCAAATTTTAATTGCGCCAGGGATTGCCTTTTCTATAGTAAATTATTCAAAAAATAATTTTATACTGTCGCAAATTTTAATTACGCCAGGGATTGCCCTTTCTATAGTAAATTATTCAAAAAATAATTTTATACTGTCGCAAATTTTAATTGCGCCAGGGATTGCCTTTTCTATAGTAAATATCTCACAAATTAATTTCTTACTGTCGCAAATTTTAAATACGCCAGGGATTGCCTTTTCTATAGTAAATTATTCAAAAAATAATTTTCTACTGTCGCAAATTTTAAATACGCCAGGGATTGCCTTTTCTATAGTAAATTTTTCAAAAAATAATTTTCTACTGTCGCAAATTTTAAGTGCGCCAGGGATTGCCTTTTCTATAGTAAATTTCTCACAAAATAATTTTTTACTGTCGCAAATTTTAAGTGCGCCAGGGATTGCCTTTTCTATAGTAAATTTTGCAAAAAATAATTTTTTACTGTCGCAAATTTTAATTGCGCCAAGGATTGCCTTTTCTATAGTAAATTATTCAAAAAATAATTTTCAACTGTCGCAAATTTTAATTGCGCCAGGGATTGCCTTTTCTATAGTAAATTTTTCAAAATATTAATTTTTTACTGTCGCAAATTTTAAATACGCCAGGGATTGCCTTTTCTATAGTAAATTATTCAAAAAATAATTTTATACTGTCGCAAATTTTAATTACGCCAGGGATAGCCTTTTCTATAGTAAATTATTCAAAAATAATTTTATACTGTCGCAAATTTTAAGTGCGCCAGGGATTGCCTTTTCTATAGTAAATTATTCAAAAAATAATTTTTTACTGTCGCAAATTTTAATTGCGCCAGGGATTGCCTTTTCTATAGTAAATTTTTCAAAAAATAATTTATTACTGTCGCAAATTTTAATTGCGCCAGGGATTGCCTTTTCTATAGTAAATTTCTCACAAATTAATTTCTTACTGTCGCAAATTTTAAATACGCCAGGGATTGCCTTTTCTATAGTAAATTATTCAAAAAATAATTTTCTACTGTCGCAAATTTTAAATATCCCAGGCATTGCCTTTTCTATAGTAAATTATTCAAAAAATAATTTTTTACTGTCGCAAATTTTAAGTGCGCCAGGGATTGCCTTTTCTATAGTAAATTATTCAAAAAATAATTTTCTACTGTCGCAAATTTTAATTACGCCAGGGATTGCCTTTTCTATAGTAAATTATTCAAAAAATAATTTTTTACTGTCGCAAATTTTAAGTGCGCCAGGGATTGCCTTTTCTATAGTAAATTATTCAAAAAATAATTTTATACTGTCGCAAATTTTAATTACGCCAGGGATTGCCTTTTCTATACTAAATTTTTCAAAATAATAATTTTTTACTGTCGAAAATTTTAATTACTCCAGGGATTGCCTTTTCTATAGTAAATTATTCAAAAAATAATTTTCAACTGTCGCAAATTTTAATTGCGCCAGGGATTGCCTTTTCTATAGTAAATTATTCAAAAAATAATTTTATACTGTCGCAAATTTTAATTACGCCAGGGATTGCCCTTTCTATAGTAAATTATTCAAAAAATAATTTTATACTGTCGCAAATTTTAATTACGCCAGGGATTTCCTTTTCTATAGTAAATTTTTCAAAAAATAATTTTCTACTGTCGCAAATTTTAAGTGCGCCAGGGATTGCCTTTTCTATAGTAAATTTCTCACAAAATAATTTTTTACTGTCGCAAATTTTAAGTGCGCCAGGGATTGCCTTTTCTATAGTAAATTATTCAAAAAATAATTTTATACTGTCGCAAATTTTAATTGCGCCAGGGATTGCCTTTTCTATAGTAAATTTTTCAAAAAATAATTTTTTACTGTCGCAAATTTTAATTGCGCCAGGGATTGCCTTTTCTATAGTAAATTTCTCACAAATTAATTTCTTACTGTCGCAAATTTTAAATACGCCAGGGATTGCCTTTTCTATAGTAAATTATTCAAAAAATAATTTTCTACTGTCGCAAATTTTAAATACGCCAGGGATTGCCTTTTCTATAGTAAATTTTTCAAAAAATAATTTTCTTCTGTCGCAAATTTTAAGTGCGCCAGGAATTGCCTTTTCTATAGTAAATTTCTCACAAAATAATTTTTTACTGTCGCAAATTTTAAGTGCGCCAGGGATTGCCTTTTCTATAGTAAATTTTGCAAAAAATAATTTTTTACTGTCGCAAATTTTAATTGCGCCAAGGATTGCCTTTTCTATAGTAAATTATTCAAAAAACAATTTTCAACTGTCGCAAATTTTAATTGCGCCAGGGATTGTTTTTCTATAGTAAATTATTCAAAAAATAGTTTTATACTCTCGCAAATTTTAAGTGCGCCAGGGATTGCCTTTTCTATAGTAAATTATTCAAAAAATAATTTTCTACTGTCGCAAATTTTAATTACGCCAGGGATTGCCTTTTCTATAGTAAATTATTCAAAAAATAATTTTTTACTGTCGCAAATTTTAATTGCGCCAGGGATTGAATTTTCTACAGTAAATTTTTCAAAATATTAATTTTTTACTGTCGCAAATTTTAAATACGCCAGGGATTGCCTTTTCTATAGTAAATTATTCAAAAAATAATTTTCTACTGTCGCAAATTTTAAATACGCCAGGGATTGCCTTTTCTATAGTAAATTATTCAAAAAATAATTTTCTACTGTCGCAAATTTTAAGTGCGCCAGGGATTGCCTTTTCTATAGTAAATTATTCAAAAAATAATTTTTTACTGTCGAAAATTTTAAATACGCCAGGGATTGCCTTTTCTATAGTAAATTATTCAAAAAATAATTTTCTACTGTCGCAAATTTTAATTACGCCAGGGATTGCCTTTTCTATAGTAAATTATTCAAAAAATAATTTTCTACTGTCGCAAATTTTAAGTGCGCCAGGGATTGCCTTTTCTATAGTAAATTTCTCACAAAATAATTTTTTACTGTCGCAAATTTTAAGTGCGCCAGGGATTGCCTTTTCTATAGTAAATTTTTCAAAATATTAATTTTTTACTGTCGCAAATTTTAATTGCGCCAGGGATTGCCTTTTCTATAGTAAATTTTTCAAAATATTAATTTTTTACTGTCGCAAATTTTAAATACGCCAGGGATTGCCTTTTCTATAGTAAATTATTCAAAAAATAATTTTATACTGTCGCAAATTTTAATTACGCCAGGGATAGCCTTTTCTATAGTAAATTATTCAAAAATAATTTTATACTGTCGCAAATTTTAATTACGCCAGGGATTGCCTTTTCTATAGTAAATTATTCAAAAAATAATTTTTTACTGTCGCAAATTTTAATTGCGCCAGGGATTGAATTTTCTACAGTAAATTTTTCAAAATATTAATTTTTTACTGTCGCAAATTTTAAATACGCCAGGGATTGCCTTTTCTATAGTAAATTATTCAAAAAATAATTTTCTACTGTCGCAAATTTTAAATACGCCAGGGATTGCCTTTTCTATAGTAAATTATTCAAAAAATAATTTTCTACTGTCGCAAATTTTAAGTGCGCCAGGGATTGCCTTTTCTATAGTAAATTATTCAAAAAATAATTTTTTACTGTCGCAAATTTTAAATACGCCAGGGATTGCCTTTTCTATAGTAAATTATTCAAAAAATAATTTTCTACTGTCGCAAATTTTAATTACGCCAGGGATTGCCTTTTCTATAGTAAATTATTCAAAAAATAATTTTTTACTGTCGCAAATTTTAATTGCGCCAGGGATTGCCTTTTCTATAGTAAATTATTCAAAAAATAATTTTCTACTGTCGCAAATTTTAAATACGCCAGGGATTGCCT
This sequence comes from Dioctria linearis, assembly GCA_963930735.1. Taxonomy (NCBI): domain Eukaryota; kingdom Metazoa; phylum Arthropoda; class Insecta; order Diptera; family Asilidae; genus Dioctria; species Dioctria linearis. The sequence continues at coordinate 83,728 of CAWVNZ010000221.1, forward strand.
TTTCTATAGTAAATTATTAAAAAAATAATTTTCTACTGTCGCAAATTTTAATTACGCCAGGGATTGCCTTTTCTATAGTAAATTATTCAAAAAATAATTTTATACTGTCGAATATTTTAAATACGCCAAGGATTGCCTTTTCTATAGTAAATTTTGCAAAAAATAATTTTATACTGTCGCAAATTTTAAGTGCGCCATGGATTGCCTTTTCTATAGTAAATTATTCAAAAAATTAATTTTTTACTGTCGCAAATTTTAATTGCGCCAGGGTTGCCTTTTCTACAGTAAATTTTTCAAAATATTAATTTTTTACTGTCGCAAATTTTAATTGCGCCAGGGATTGCCTTTTCTACAGTAAATTTTTCAAAAATTAATTTTATACTGTCGCAAATTTTAAATACGCCAGGGATTGCCTTTTCTATAGTAAATTATTCAAAAAATAATTTTATACTGTCGCAAATTTTAATTACGCCAGGGTTTGCCTTTTCTATATTAAATTATTCAAAAAATAAGTTTTTACTGTCGCAAATTTTAATTGCGCCAGGGATTGCCTTTTCTACAGTAAATTTTTCAAAATATTAATTTTTTACTGTCGCAAATTTTAAATACGCCAGGGATTGCCTTTTCTATAGTAAATTATTCAAAAAATAATTTTCTACTGTCGCAAATCTTAAATACGCCAGGGATTGCCTTTTCTATAGTAAATTATTCAAAAAATAATTTTCTACTGTCGCAAATTTTAAATATCCCAGGGATTGCCTTTTCTATAGTAAATTATTCAAAAAATAATTTTTTACTGTCGCAAATTTTAAGTGCGCCAGGGATTGCCTTTTCTATAGTAAATTATTCAAAAAATAATTTTCTACTGTCGCAAATTTTAATTACGCCAGGGATTGCCTATTCTATAGTAAATTATTCAAAAAATAATTTTTTACTGTCGCAAATTTTAAGTGCGCCAGGGATTGCCTTTTCTATAGTAAATTATTCAAAAAATTATTTTATACTGTCGCAAATTTTAATTACGCCAGGGATTGCCTTTTCTATAGTAAATTATTCAAAAAATAATTTTATACTGTCGCAAATTTTAATAACGCCAGGGATTTCCTTTTCTATAGTAAATTTTTCAAAAAATAATTTTCTACTGTCGCAAATTTTAATTGCGCCAGGGATTGCCTTTTCTACAGGAAATTTTTCAAAATATTAATTTTTTACTGTCGCAAGTTTTAAATACGCCAGGGATTGCCTTTTCTATAGTAAATTATTCAAAAAATAATTTTCTACTGTCGCAAATCTTAAATACGCCAGGGATTGCCTTTTCTATAGTAAATTATTCAAAAAATAATTTTCTACTGTCGCAAATCTTAAATACGCCAGGGATTGCCTTTTCTATAGTAAATTATTCAAAAAATAATTTTCTACTGTCGCAAATTTTAAATATCCCAGGGATTGCCTTTTCTATAGTAAATTATTCAAAAAATAATTTTATACTGTCGCAAATTTTAATTACGCCAGGGATTGCCTTTTCTATAGTAAATTTTTCAAAATAATAATTTTTTACTGTCGAAAATTTTAATTACGCCAGGGATTGCCTTTTCTATAGTAAATTATTCAAAAAATAATTTTCAACTGTCGCAAATTTTAATTGCGCCAGGGATTGCCTTTTCTATAGTAAATTATTCAAAAAATTATTTTATACTGTCGCAAATTTTAATTACGCCAGGGATTGCCTTTTCTATAGTAAATTATTCAAAAAATAATTTTATACTGTCGCAAATTTTAATTACGCCAGGGATTTCCTTTTCTATAGTAAATTTTTCAAAAAATAATTTTCTACTGTCGCAAATTTTAAGTGCGCCAGGGATTGCCTTTTCTATAGTAAATTTCTCACAAAATAATTTTTTACTGTCGCAAATTTTAAGTGCGCCAGGGATTGCCTTTTCTATAGTAAATTTTGCAAAAAATAATTTTTTACTGTGAAAAATTTACTATAGAAAAGGCAATCCCTGGCGTAATTAAAATTTGCGACAGTATAAAACTATTTTTTGAATAATTTACTATAGAAAAGGCAATCCCTGGCGCAATTAAAATTTGCGACAGTAGAAAATTATTTTTTGAATAATTTACTATAGAAAAGGCAATCCCTGGGATATTTAAAATTTGTGACAGTAAAAAATTATTTTTTGAAAAATTTACTATAGAAAAGGCAATCCCTGGCGTAATTAAAATTTGCGACAGTAGAAAATTATTTTTTGAAAAGTTTACTATAGAAAAGGCAATCCCTGGCGCAATTAAAATTTGCGACAGTAAAAAATTATTTTTTGAATAATTTACTATAGAAAAGGCAATCCCTGGCGTATTTAAAATTTGCGACAGTAAAAAATTATTTTTTGAATAATTTACAATAGAAAAGGCAATCCCTGGCGTATTTAAAATTTGCGACCGTAGAAAATTATTTTTTGAATAATTTACTATAGAAAAGGCAATCCCTGGCGCAATTAAAATTTGCGACCGTAGAAAATTATTTTTTGAATAATTTACTATAGAAAAGGCAATCCCTGGCGCAATTAAAATTTGCGACAGTAAAAAATTATTTTTTGAATAATTTACAATAGAAAAGGCAATCCCTGGCGTATTTAAAATTTGCGAACGTAGAAAATTATTTTTTGAATAATTTACTATAGAAAAGGCAATCCCTGGCGCAATTAAAATTTGCGACAGTATAAAATTATTTTTTGAATAATTTACTATAGAAAAGGCAATCCCTGGCGTAATTAAAATTTGCGACAGTAGAAAATTATTTTTTGAATAATTTACTATAGAAAAGGCAATCCCTGGCGCACTTAAAATTGGCGACAGTATAAAATAATTTTTTGCAAAATTTACTATAGAAAAGGCAATCCCTGGCGCAATTAAAATTTGCGACAGTAAAAAATTATTTTTTGAATAATTTACTATAGAAAAGGCAATCCCTGGCGCAATTAAAATTTGCGACAGTATAAAATTATTTTTTGAATAATTTACTATAGAAAAGGCAATCTCTGGCGTAATTAAAATTTGCGACAGTAGAAAATTATTTTTTGAATAATTTACTATAGAAAAGGCAATCCCTGGCGTAATTAAAATTTGCGACAGTATAAAATTATTTTTTGAATAATTTACTATAGAAAAGGCAATCCCTGGCGTAATTAAAATTTGCGACAGTAGAAAATTATTTTTTGAATAATTTACTATAGAAAAGGCAATCCCTGGCGTAATTAAAATTTGCGACAGTAAAAAATTATTTTTTGAATAATTTACAATAGAAAAGGCAATCCCTGGCGTATTTAAAATTTGCGACAGTAAGAAATTAATTTGTGAGAAATTTACTATAGAAAAGGCAATCCCTGGGATATTTAAAATTTGCGTCAGTAAAAAATTATTTTTTGAACAATTTACTATAGAAAAGGCAATCCCTGGCGTAATTAAAATTTGCGACAGTAAAAAATTATTTTTTGAATAATTTACAATAGAAAAGGCAATCCCTGGCGTAATTAAAATTTGCGACAGTATAAAATTATTTTTTGCAAAATTTACTATAGAAAAGGCAATCCCTGACGCAATTACAATTTGCGACAGTAGAAAATTATTTTTTGAATAATTTACTATAGAAAAGGCAATCCCTGGCGCATTTAAAATTTGCGACAGTAAAAAATTATTTTTTGAATAATTTACTATAGAAAAGGCAATCCCTGGCGTATTTAAAATTTGCGACAGTAAGAAATTAATTTGTGAGAAATTTACTATAGAAAAGGCAATCCCTGGGATATTTAAAATTTGCGACAGTAAAAAATTATTTTTTGAATAATTTACTATAGAAAAGGCAATCCCTGGCGCACTTAAGATTTGCGACAGTAAAAAATTATTTTTTGAATAATTTACTATAGAAAAGGCAATCCCTGGCCTAATTAAAATTTGCGACAGTAAAAAATTATTTTTTGAATAATTTACTATAGAAAAGGCAATCCCTGGCGTAATTAAAATTTGCGACAGTAGAAAATTATTTTTTGAATAATTTACTATAGAAAAGGCAATCCCTGGCGTATTTAAAATTTGCGACAGTAAAAAATTATTTTTTGAATAATTTACTATAGAAAAGGCAATCCCTGGCGTAATTAAAAAATTATTTTTTAAATAATTTACTATAGAAAAGGCAATCCCTGGCGTAATTAAAATTTGCGACAGTAGAAAATTATTTTTTGAATAATTTACTATAGAAAAGGCAATCCCTGGCGTATTAAAAATTTGCGACAGTAGAAAATTATTTTTTGAATAATTTACTATAGAAAAGGCAATCCCTGGCGCAATTAAAATTTGCGACAGTAGAAAATTATTTTTTGAAAAGTTTACTATAGAAAAGGCAATCCCTGGCTCAATTAAAATTTGCGACAGTAAAGAATTATTTTTTGCAAAATTTACTGTAGAAAAGGCAATCCCTGGCGCACTTAAAATTTGCGACAGTAGAAAATTATTTTTTGAAAAATTTACTATAGAAAAGGCAATCCCTGGCGTAATTAAAATTTGCGACAGTATAAAATTATTTTTTGAATAATTTACTATAGAAAAGGCAATCCCTGGAGCAATTAAAATTTGCGACAGTAGAAAATTATTTTTTGATTAATTTACTATAGAAAAGGCAATCCCTGGGATATTTAAAATTTGCGACAGTAAAAAATTATTTTTTGAAAAATTTATTATAGAAAAGGCAATCCCTGGCGCACTTAAAATTTGCGACAGTATAAAATTATTTTTTGAATAATTTACTATAGAAAAGGCAATCCCTGGCGTAATTAAAATTTGCGACAGTAAAAAATTATTTTTTGAATAATTTACTATAGAAAAGGCAATCCCTGGCGTATTTAAAATTTGCGACAGTAAAAAATTATTTTTTGAATAATTTACTATAGAAAAGGCAATCCCTGGCGCACTTAAAATTTGCGACAGTATAAAATTATTTTTTGCAAAGTTTACTATAGAAAAGGCAATCCCTGGCGTAATTAAAATTTGTGACAGTATAAAATTATTTTTTGAATAATTTACTATAGAAAAGGCAATCCCTGGCGTAATTAAAATTTGCGACAGTATAAAATTATTTTTTGAATAATTTACTATAGAAAAGGCAATCCCTGGCGTAATTAAAACTTGCGACAGTAGAAAATTATTTTTTGAATAATTTACTATAGAAAAGGCAATCCCTGGCGTAATTAAAATTTGCGACAGTAAAAAATTATTTTTTGAATAATTTACTATAGAAAAGGCAATCCCTGGCGTATTTAAAATTTCCGACAGAAGAAAATTATTTTTTGAATAATTTACTATAGAAAAGGCAATCCCTGGCGTATTTAAAATTTGCGACAGTAAAAAATTATTTTTTGAATAATTTACTATAGAAAAGGCAATCCCTGGCGTAATTAAAATTTGCGACAGTATAAAATTATTTTTTGAATAATTTACTATAGAAAAGGCAATCCCTGGCGTAATTAAAATTTGCGACAGTAGAAAATTATTTTTTGAATAATTTACTATAGAAAAGGCAATCCCTGGCGTATTTAAAATTTGCGACAGTAGAAAATTATTTTTTGAATAATTTACTATAGAAAAGGCAATCCCTGGCGCAATTAAAATTTGCGACAGTAGAAAATTATTTTTTGAAAATTTTACTATAGAAAAGGCAATCCCTGGCGCAATTAAAATTTGCGACAGTAAAAAATAATTTTTTGAATAATTTACTATAGAAAAGGCAATCCCTGGGATATTTAAAATTTGCGACAGTAGAAAATTATTTTTTGAATAATTTACTATAGAAAAGGCAATCCCTGGCGCAATTAAAATTTGCGACAGTAGAAAATTATTTTTTGAAAAGTTTACTATAGAAAAGGCAATCCCTGGCGCAATTAAAATTTGCGACAGTAAAAAATTATTTTTTGCAAAATTTACTGTAGAAAAGGCAATCCCTGGCGCACTTAAAATTTGCGACAGTAGAAAATTATTTTTTGAAAAATTTACTATAGAAAAGGCAATCCCTGGCGTAATTAAAATTTGCGACAGTATAAAATTATTTTTTGAATAATTTACTATAGAAAAGGCAATCCCTGGCGCAATTAAAATTTGCGACAGTAGAAAATTATTTTTTGAATAATTTACTATATAAAAGGCAATCCCTGGGATATTTAAAATTTGCGACAGTAAAAAATTATTTTTTGAAAAATTTACTATAGAAAAGGCAATCCCTGGCGTAATTAAAACTTGCGACAGTATAAAATTATTTTTTGAATAATTTACTATAGAAAAGGCAATCCCTGGCGTAATTAAAATTTGCGACAGTAAAAAATTATTTTTTGAATAATTTACTATAGAAAAGGCAATCCCAGGCGTATTTAAAATTTGCGACAGTAAAAAATTATTTTTTGAATAATTTACTATAGAAAAGGCAATCCCTGGCGCACTTAAAATTTGCGACAGTATAAAATTATTTTTTGCAAAATTTACTATAGAAAAGGCAATCCCTGGCGTAATTAAAATTTGTGACAGTTTAAAATTATTTTTTGAATAATTTACTATAGAAAAGGCAATCCCTGGCGTAATTAAAATTTGCGACAGTATAATATTATTTTTTGAATAATTTACTATAGAAAAGGCAATCCCTGGCGTAATTAAAATTTGCGACAGTAGAAAATTATTTTTTGAATAATTTCCTATAGAAAAGGCAATCCCTGGCGTAATTAAAATTTGCGACAGTAAAAAATTATTTTTTGAATAATTTACTATAGAAAAGGCAATCCCTGGCGTATTTAAAATTTCCGACAGTAGAAAATTATTTTTTGAATAATTTACTATAGAAAAGGCAATCCCTGGGATATTTAAAATTTGCGACAGTAAAAAATTATTTTTTGAAAAATTTACTATAGAAAAGGCAATCCCTGGCGTAATTAAAACTTGCGACAGTATAAAATTATTTTTTGAATAATTTACTATAGAAAAGGCAATCCCTGGCGCAATTAAAATTTGCGACAGTAGAAAATTATTTTTTGAATAATTTACTATAGAAAAGGCAATCCCTGGGATATTTAAAATTTGCGACAGTAAAAAATTATTTTTTGAAAAATTTACTATAGAAAAGGCAATCCCTGGCGTAATTAAAACTTGCGACAGTATAAAATTATTTTTTGAATAATTTACTATAGAAAAGGCAATCCCTGGCGCACTTAAAATTTGCGACAGTATAAAATTATTTTTTGCAAAATTTACTATAGAAAAGGCAATCCCTGGCGTAATTAAAATTTGTGACAGTATAAAATTATTTTTTGAATAATTTACTATAGAAAAGGCAATCCCTGGCGTAATTAAAATTTGCGACAGTATAAAATTATTTTTTGAATAATTTACTATAGAAAAGGCAATCCCTGGCGTAATTAAAATTTGCGACAGTAGAAAATTATTTTTTGAATAATTTACTATAGAAAAGGCAATCCCTGGCGTAATTAAAATTTGCGACAGTAAAAAATTATTTTTTGAATAATTTACTATAGAAAAGGCAATCCCTGGTGTATTTAAAATTTCCGACAGTAGAAAATTATTTTTTGAATAATTTACTATAGAAAAGGCAATCCCTGGGATATTTAAAATTTGCGACAGTAAAAAATTATTTTTTGAAAAATTTACTATAGAAAAGGCAATCCCTGGCGTAATTAAAACTTGCGACAGTATAAAATTATTTTTTGAAAAATTTACTATAGAAAAGGCAATCCCTGGCGCAATTAAAATTTGCGACAGTAGAAAATTATTTTTTGAATAATTTACTATAGAAAAGGCAATCCCTGGGATATTTAAAATTTGCGACAGTAAAAAATTATTTTTTGAAAAATTTACTATAGAAAAGGCAATCCCTGGCGTAATTAAAACTTGCGACAGTATAAAATTATTTTTTGAATAATTTACTATAGAAAAGGCAATCCCTGGCGTAATTAAAATTTGCAACAGTAAAAAATTATTTTTTGAATAATTTACTATAGAAAAGGCAATCCCTGGCGTATTTAAAATTTGCGACAGTAAAAAATTATTTTTTAAATAATTTACTATAGAAAAGGCAATCCCTGGCGCACTTAAAATTTGCGACAGTATAAAATTATTTTTTGCAAAATTTACTATAGAAAAGGCAATCCCTGGCGTAATTAAAATTTGTGACAGTATAAAATTATTTTTTGAATAATTTACTATAGAAAAGGCAATCCCTGGCGTAATTAAAATTTGCGACAGTATAAAATTATTTTTTGAATAATTTACTATAGAAAAGGCAATACCTGGCGTAATTAAAATTTGCGACAGTAGAAAATTATTTTTTGAATAATTTACTATAGAAAAGGCAATCCCTGGCGTAATTAAAATTTGCGACAGTAAAAAATTATTTTTTGAATAATTTACTATAGAAAAGGCAATCCCTGGCGTATTTAAAATTTCCGACAGTAGAAAATTATTTTTTGAATAATTTACTATAGAAAAGGCAATCCCTGGCGTATTTAAAATTTGCGACAGTAGAAAATTATTTTTTGAAAAGTTTACTATAGAAAAGGCAATCCCTGGCGCAATTAAAATTTGCGACAGTAAAAAATTATTTTTTGCAAAATTTACTGTAGAAAAGGCAATCCCTGGCGCACTTAAAATTTGCGACAGTAGAAAATTATTTTTTGAAAAATTTACTATAGAAAAGGCAATCCCTGGCGTAATTAAAATTTGCGACAGTATAAAATTATTTTTTGAATAATTTACTATAGAAAAGGCAATCCCTGGCGCAATTAAAATTTGCGACAGTAGAAAATTATATTTTGAATAATTTACTATAGAAAAGGCAATCCCTGGGATATTTAAAATTTGCGACAGTAAAAAATTATTTTTTGAAAAATTTACTATAGAAAAGGCAATCCCTGGCGTAATTAAAACTTGCGACAGTATAAAATTATTTTTTGAATAATTTACTATAGAAAAGGCAATCCCTGGCGTAATTAATATTTGCGACAGTAAAAAATTATTTTTTGAATAATTTACTATAGAAAAGGCAATCCCTGGCGTATTTAAAATTTGCGACAGTAAAAAATTATTTTTTGAATAATTTACTATAGAAAAGGCAATCCCTGGCGCACTTAAAATTTGCGACAGTATAAAATTATTTTTTGCAAAATTTACTATAGAAAAGGCAATCCCTGGCGTAATTAAAACTTGCGACAGTATAAAATTATTTTTTGAATAATTTACTATAGAAAAGGCAATCCCTGGCGCACTTAAAATTTGCGACAGTATAAAATTATTTTTTGCAAAATTTACTATAGAAAAGGCAATCCCTGGCGTAATTAAAATTTGTGACAGTATAAAATTATTTTTTGAATAGTTTACTATAGAAAAGGCAATCCCTGGCGTAATTAAAATTTGCGACAGTATAAAATTATTTTTTGAATAATTTACTATAGAAAAGGCAATCCCTGGCGTAATTAAAATTTGCGACAGTAGAAAATTATTTTTTGAATAATTTACTATAGAAAAGGCAATCCCTGGGATATTTAAAATTTGCGACAGTAAAAAATTATTTTTTGAAAAATTTACTATAGAAAAGGCAATCCCTGGCGTAATTAAAACTTGCGACAGTATAAAATTATTTTTTGAATAATTTACTATAGAAAAGGCAATCCCTGGCGTAATTAATATTTGCGACAGTAAAAAATTATTTTTTGAATAATTTACTATAGAAAAGGCAATCCCTGGCGTATTTAAAATTTGCGACAGTAAAAAATTATTTTTTGAATAATTTACTATAGAAAAGGCAATCCCTGGCGCACTTAAAATTTGCGACAGTAGAAAATTATTTTTTGAAAAGTTTACTATAGAAAAGGCAATCCCTGGCGCAATTAAAATTTGCGACAGTAAAAAATTATTTTTTGCAAAATTTACTGTAGAAAAGGCAATCCCTGGCGCACTTAAAATTTGCGACAGTAGAAAATTATTTTTTGAAAAATTTACTATAGAAAAGGCAATCCCTGGCGTAATTAAAATTTGCGACAGTATAAAATTATTTTTTGAATAATTTACTATAGAAAAGGCAATCCCTGGCGCAATTAAAATTTGCGACAGTAGAAAATTATTTTTTGAATAATTTACTATATAAAAGGCAATCCCTGGGATATTTAAAATTTGCGACAGTAAAAAATTATTTTTTGAAAAATTTACTATAGAAAAGGCAATCCCTGGCGTAATTAAAACTTGCGACAGTATAAAATTATTTTTTGAATAATTTACTATAGAAAAGGCAATCCCTGGCGTAATTAAAATTTGCGACAGTAAAAAATTATTTTTTGAATAATTTACTATAGAAAAGGCAATCCCAGGCGTATTTAAAATTTGCGACAGTAAAAAATTATTTTTTGAATAATTTACTATAGAAAAGGCAATCCCTGGCGCACTTAAAATTTGCGACAGTATAAAATTATTTTTTGCAAAATTTACTATAGAAAAGGCAATCCCTGGCGTAATTAAAATTTGTGACAGTTTAAAATTATTTTTTGAATAATTTACTATAGAAAAGGCAATCCCTGGCGTAATTAAAATTTGCGACAGTATAATATTATTTTTTGAATAATTTACTATAGAAAAGGCAATCCCTGGCGTAATTAAAATTTGCGACAGTAGAAAATTATTTTTTGAATAATTTCCTATAGAAAAGGCAATCCCTGGCGTAATTAAAATTTGCGACAGTAAAAAATTATTTTTTGAATAATTTACTATAGAAAAGGCAATCCCTGGCGTATTTAAAATTTCCGACAGTAGAAAATTATTTTTTGAATAATTTACTATAGAAAAGGCAATCCCTGGGATATTTAAAATTTGCGACAGTAAAAAATTATTTTTTGAAAAATTTACTATAGAAAAGGCAATCCCTGGCGTAATTAAAACTTGCGACAGTATAAAATTATTTTTTGAATAATTTACTATAGAAAAGGCAATCCCTGGCGCAATTAAAATTTGCGACAGTAGAAAATTATTTTTTGAATAATTTACTATAGAAAAGGCAATCCCTGGGATATTTAAAATTTGCGACAGTAAAAAATTATTTTTTGAAAAATTTACTATAGAAAAGGCAATCCCTGGCGTAATTAAAACTTGCGACAGTATAAAATTATTTTTTGAATAATTTACTATAGAAAAGGCAATCCCTGGCGCACTTAAAATTTGCGACAGTATAAAATTATTTTTTGCAAAATTTACTATAGAAAAGGCAATCCCTGGCGTAATTAAAATTTGTGACAGTATAAAATTATTTTTTGAATAATTTACTATAGAAAAGGCAATCCCTGGCGTAATTAAAATTTGCGACAGTATAAAATTATTTTTTGAATAATTTACTATAGAAAAGGCAATCCCTGGCGTAATTAAAATTTGCGACAGTAGAAAATTATTTTTTGAATAATTTACTATAGAAAAGGCAATCCCTGGCGTAATTAAAATTTGCGACAGTAAAAAATTATTTTTTGAATAATTTACTATAGAAAAGGCAATCCCTGGTGTATTTAAAATTTCCGACAGTAGAAAATTATTTTTTGAATAATTTACTATAGAAAAGGCAATCCCTGGGATATTTAAAATTTGCGACAGTAAAAAATTATTTTTTGAAAAATTTACTATAGAAAAGGCAATCCCTGGCGTAATTAAAACTTGCGACAGTATAAAATTATTTTTTGAAAAATTTACTATAGAAAAGGCAATCCCTGGCGCAATTAAAATTTGCGACAGTAGAAAATTATTTTTTGAATAATTTACTATAGAAAAGGCAATCCCTGGGATATTTAAAATTTGCGACAGTAAAAAATTATTTTTTGAAAAATTTACTATAGAAAAGGCAATCCCTGGCGTAATTAAAACTTGCGACAGTATAAAATTATTTTTTGAATAATTTACTATAGAAAAGGCAATCCCTGGCGTAATTAAAATTTGCAACAGTAAAAAATTATTTTTTGAATAATTTACTATAGAAAAGGCAATCCCTGGCGTATTTAAAATTTGCGACAGTAAAAAATTATTTTTTAAATAATTTACTATAGAAAAGGCAATCCCTGGCGCACTTAAAATTTGCGACAGTATAAAATTATTTTTTGCAAAATTTACTATAGAAAAGGCAATCCCTGGCGTAATTAAAATTTGTGACAGTATAAAATTATTTTTTGAATAATTTACTATAGAAAAGGCAATCCCTGGCGTAATTAAAATTTGCGACAGTATAAAATTATTTTTTGAATATTTTACTATAGAAAAGGCAATACCTGGCGTAATTAAAATTTGCGACAGTAGAAAATTATTTTTTGAATAATTTACTATAGAAAAGGCAATCCCTGGCGTAATTAAAATTTGCGACAGTAAAAAATTATTTTTTGAATAATTTACTATAGAAAAGGCAATCCCTGGCGTATTTAAAATTTCCGACAGTAGAAAATTATTTTTTGAATAATTTACTATAGAAAAGGCAATCCCTGGCGTATTTAAAATTTGCGACAGTAGAAAATTATTTTTTGAAAAGTTTACTATAGAAAAGGCAATCCCTGGCGCAATTAAAATTTGCGACAGTAAAAAATTATTTTTTGCAAAATTTACTGTAGAAAAGGCAATCCCTGGCGCACTTAAAATTTGCGACAGTAGAAAATTATTTTTTGAAAAATTTACTATAGAAAAGGCAATCCCTGGCGTAATTAAAATTTGCGACAGTATAAAATTATTTTTTGAATAATTTACTATAGAAAAGGCAATCCCTGGCGCAATTAAAATTTGCGACAGTAGAAAATTATATTTTGAATAATTTACTATAGAAAAGGCAATCCCTGGGATATTTAAAATTTGCGACAGTAAAAAATTATTTTTTGAAAAATTTACTATAGAAAAGGCAATCCCTGGCGTAATTAAAACTTGCGACAGTATAAAATTATTTTTTGAATAATTTACTATAGAAAAGGCAATCCCTGGCGTAATTAATATTTGCGACAGTAAAAAATTATTTTTTGAATAATTTACTATAGAAAAGGCAATCCCTGGCGTATTTAAAATTTGCGACAGTAAAAAATTATTTTTTGAATAATTTACTATAGAAAAGGCAATCCCTGGCGCACTTAAAATTTGCGACAGTATAAAATTATTTTTTGCAAAATTTACTATAGAAAAGGCAATCCCTGGCGTAATTAAAACTTGCGACAGTATAAAATTATTTTTTGAATAATTTACTATAGAAAAGGCAATCCCTGGCGCACTTAAAATTTGCGACAGTATAAAATTATTTTTTGCAAAATTTACTATAGAAAAGGCAATCCCTGGCGTAATTAAAATTTGTGACAGTATAAAATTATTTTTTGAATAGTTTACTATAGAAAAGGCAATCCCTGGCGTAATTAAAATTTGCGACAGTATAAAATTATTTTTTGAATAATTTACTATAGAAAAGGCAATCCCTGGCGTAATTAAAATTTGCGACAGTAGAAAATTATTTTTTGAATAATTTACTATAGAAAAGGCAATCCCTGGCGTAATTAAAATTTGCGACAGTAAAAAATTATTTTTTGAATAATTTACTATAGAAAAGGCAATCCCTGGCGTATTTAAAATTTCCGACAGTAGAAAATTATTTTTTGAATAATTTACTATAGAAAAGGCAATCCCTGGGATATTTAAAATTTGCGACAGTAAAAAATTATTTTTTGAAAAATTTACTATAGAAAAGGCAATCCCTGGCGTAATTAAAACTTGCGACAGTATAAAATTATTTTTTGAATAATTTACTATAGAAAAGGCAATCCCTGGCGCAATTAAAATTTGCGACAGTAGAAAATTATTTTTTGAATAATTTACTATAGAAAAGGCAATCCCTGGGATATTTAAAATTTGCGACAGTAAAAAATTATTTTTTGAAAAATTTACTATAGAAAAGGCAATCCCTGGCGTAATTAAAACTTGCGACAGTATAAAATTATTTTTTGAATAATTTACTATAGAAAAGGCAATCCCTGGCGTAATTAAAATTTGCGACAGTAAAAAATTATTTTTTGAATAATTTACTATAGAAAAGGCAATCCCTGGCGTATTTAAAATTTGCGACAGTAAAAAATTATTTTTTGAATAATTTACTATAGAAAAGGCAATCCCTGCCGCACTTAAAATTTGCGACAGTATAAAATTATTTTTTGCAAAATTTACTATAGAAAAGGCAATCCCTGGCGTAATTAAAATTTGTGACAGTATAAAATTATTTTTTGAATAATTTACTATAGAAAAGGCAATCCCTGGCGTAATTAAAATTTGCGACAGTATAAAATTATTTTTTGAATAATTTACTATAGAAAAGGCAATCCCTGGCGTAATTAAAATTTGCGACAGTAGAAAATTATTTTTTGAATAATTTACTATAGAAAAGGCAATCCCTGGCGTAATTAAAATTTGCGACAGTAAAAAATTATTTTTTGAATAATTTACTATAGAAAAGGCAATCCCTGGCGTATTTAAAATTTCCGACAGTAGAAAATTATTTTTTGAATAATTTACTATAGAAAAGGCAATCCCTGGCGTATTTAAAATTTGCGACAGTAAAAAATTATTTTTTGAATAATTTACTATAGAAAAGGCAATCCCTGGCGCACTTAAAATTTGCGACAGAAAAAAATTATTTTTTGAATAATTTACTATAGAAAAGGCAATCCATGGCGTAATTAAAATTTGCGACAGTAGAAAATGATTTTTTGAATAATTTACTATAGAAAAGGCGTATTTAAAATTTGCGACAGTAAAAAATTATTTTTTGAATAATTTACTATAGAAAAGGCAATCCCTGGCGCACTTAAAATTTGCGACAGTATAAAATTATTTTTTGAATAATTTACTATAGAAAAGGCAATCCCTGGCGTAATTAAAATTTGCGACAGTATAAAATTATTTTTTGAATAATTTACTATAGAAAAGGCAATCCCTGGCGTAATTAAAATTTGCGACAGTAAAAAATTATTTTTTGAATAATTTACTATAGAAAAGACAATCCCTGGCGTATTTAAAATTTCCGAAAGTAGAAAATTATTTTTTGAATAATTTACTATAGAAAAGGCAATCCCTGGCGTATTTAAAATTTGCGACAGTAAAAAATTATTTTTTGAATAATTTACTATAGAAAAGGCAATCCCTGGCGCACTTAAAATTTGCGACAGTAAAAAATTATTTTTTGAATAATTTACTATAGAAAAGGCAATCCCTGGCGTAATTAAAACTTGCGACAGTAGAAAATGATTTTTTGAATAATTTACTATAGAAAAGGCGTATTTAAAATTTGCGACAGTAAAAAATTAATATTTTGAAAAATTTACTGTAGAAAAGGCAATCCCTGGCGCACTTAAAATTTGCGACAGTATAAAAATAATTTCTGAGAAATTTACTATAGAAAAGGCTATCCCTGGGATATTTAAAATTTGCGACAGTAAAAAATTATTTTTTGAAAAATTTACTATAGAAAAGGCAATCCCTGGCGTAATTAAAATTTGCGACAGTAAAAAATTATTTTTTGAATAATTTACTATAGAAAAGGCAATCCCTGGCGTAATTAAAATTTGCGACAGTAGAAAATTATTTTTTGAATAATTTACTATAGAAAAGGCAATCCCTGGCGGATTTGAAATTTGCGACAGTAAAAAATTATTTTTTGAATAATTTACTATAGAAAAGGCAATCCCTGGCGTAATTAAAATTTGCGACAGTTGAAAATTATTTTTTGAATAATTTACTGTAGAAAAGGCAATCCCTGGCGTAATTAAAATTTGCGACAGTAGAAAATTATTTTTTGAATAATTTACTATAGAAAAGGCAATCCCTGGCGCAATTAAAATTTGCGAGAGTAGAAAATTATTTTTTGAATAATTTACTATAGAAAAGGCAATCCCTGGCGTAATTAAAATTTGCGACAGTAAAAAATTATTTTTTGAATAATTTACTATAGAAAAGGCAATCCCTGGCGTAATTAAAATTTGCGACAGTAGAAAATTATTTTTTGAATAATTTACTATAGAAAAGGCAATCCCTGGCGGATTTGAAATTTGCGAGAGTAAGAAATTAATTTGTGAGAAATTTACTATAGAAAAGGCAATCCCTGGCGTATTTAAAATTTGCGAGAGTAAGAAATTAATTTGTGAGAAATTTACTATAGAAAAGGCAATCCCTGGGATATTTAAAATTTGCGACAGTAAAAAATTATTTTTTGAATAATTTACTATAGAAAGGCAATCCCTGGCGCACTTAAAATTTGCGACAGTAAAAAATTATTTTTTGAATAATTTACTATAGAAAAGGCAATCCCTGGCGTAATTAAAATTTGCGACAGTAAAAAATTATTTTTTGAATAATTTACTATAGAAAAGGCAATCCCTGGCGCAATTACAATTTGCGACAGTTGAAAATTATTTTTTGAATAATTTACTATAGAAAAGGCAATCCCTGGCGCACTTAAAATTTGCGACAGTAGAAAATTATTTTTTGAATAATTTACTATAGAAAAGGCAATCCCTGGCGCACTTAAAATTTGCGACAGTAGAAAATTATTTTTTGAATAATTTACTATAGAAAAGGCAATCCCTGGCGCAATTAAAATTTGCGAGAGTAGAAAATTATTTTTTGAATAATTTACTATAGAAAAGGCAATCCCTGGCGTAATTAAAATTTGCGACAGTAAAAAATTATTTTTTGAATAATTTACTATAGAAAAGGCAATCCCTGGCGTAATTAAAATTTGCGACAGTAGAAAATTATTTTTTGAATAATTTACTATAGAAAAGGCAATCCCTGGCGGATTTGAAATTTGCGACAGTAAAAAATTATTTTTTGAATAATTTACTATAGAAAAGGCAATCCCTGGCGTAATTAAAATTTGCGACAGTTGAAAATTATTTTTTGAATAATTTACTGTAGAAAAGGCAATCCCTGGCGTAATTAAAATTTGCGACAGTAGAAAATTATTTTTTGAATAATTTACTATAGAAAAGGCAATCCCTGGGATATTTAAAATTTGCGACAGTAAAAAATTATTTTTTGAATAATTTACTGTAGAAAAGGCAATCCCTGGCGTAATTAAAATTTGCGACAGTAGAAAATTATTTTTTGCAAAATTTACTATAGAAAAGGCAATCCCTGGCGCAATTAAAATTTGCGACAGTAGAAAATTATTTTTTGAATAATTTACTATAGAAAAGGCAATCCCTGGCGTAATTAAAATTTGCGACAGTAGAAAATTATTTTTTGAATAATTTACTGTAGAAAAGGCAATCCCTGGCGTAGTTAAAATTTGCGACAGTAGAAAATTATTTTTGAAAAATTTACTGTAGAAAAGGCAATCCCTGGCGCAATTAAAATTTGCGACAGTAGAAAATTATTTTTTGCAAAATTTACTATAGAAAAGGCAATCCCTGGCGCAATTACAATTTGCGACAGTAGAAAATTATTTCTTGAATAATTTACTATAGAAAAGGCAATCCCTGGCGCACTTAAAATTTGCGGCAGTAAAAAATTATTTTTTGAATAATTTACTATAGAAAAGGCAATCCCTGGCGTATTTAAAATTTGCGACAGTAAGAAATTAATTTGTGAGAAATTTACTATAGAAAAGGCAATCCCTGGGATATTTAAAATTTGCGACAGTAAAAAATTATTTTTTGAATAATTTACTATAGAAAAGGCAATCCCTGGCACACTTAAAGTTTGCGACAGTAAAAAATTATTTTTTGAATAATTTACTATAGAAAAGGCAATCCCTGGCGTAATTAAAATTTGCGACAGTAGAAAATTATTTTTTGAATAATTTACTATAGAAAAGGCAATCCCTGGCGTATTTAAAATTTGCGACAGTAAAAAATTAAAATTTTGAAAAATTTACTGTAGAAAAGGCAATCCATGGCGCAATTAAAATTTGCGACAGTAAAAAATTATTTTTTGAATAATTTACTATAGAAAAGGCAATCCCTGGCGCACTTTAAATTTGCGACAGTATAAAATTATTTTTTGAATAATTTACTATAGAAAAGGCAATCCCTGGCGTAATTAAAATTTGCGACAGTAGAAAATTATTTTTTGAATAATTTACTATAGAAAAGGCAATCCCTGGCGTATTTAAAATTTGCGACAGTTGAAAATTATTTTTTGAATAATTTACTATAGAAAAGGCAATCCCTGGCGCAATTAAAATTTGCGACATTAGAAAATTATTTTTTGAAAATTTTACTATAGAAAAGTCAATCCCTGGCGCAATTAAAATTTGCGACAGTAAAAAATTATTTTTTGAATAATTTACTATAGAAAAGGCAATCCCTGGGATATTTAAAATTTGCGACAGTAGAAAATTATTTTTTGAATAATTTACTATAGAAAAGGCAATCCCTGGCGTAATTAAAATTTGCGACAGTAGAAAATTATTTTTTGAATAATTTACTATAGAAAAGGCAATCCCTGGCGTATTTAAAATTTGCGACAGTTGAAAATTATTTTTTGAATAATTTACTATAGAAAAGGCAATCCCTGGCGCAATTAAAATTTGCGACATTAGAAAATTATTTTTTGAAAATTTTACTATAGAAAAGTCAATCCCTGGCGCAATTAAAATTTGCGACAGTAAAAAATTATTTTTTGAATAATTTACTATAGAAAAGGCAATCCCTGGGATATTTAAAATTTGCGACAGTAGAAAATTATTTTTTGAATAATTTACTATAGAAAAGGCAATCCCTGGCGCAATTAAAATTTGCGACAGTAGAAAATTATTTTTTGAAAAGTTTACTATAGAAAAGGCAATCCCTGGCGCGATTAAAATTTGCGACAGTAAAAAATTATTTTTTGCAAAATTTACTGTAGAAAAGGCAATCCCTGGCGCACTTAAAATTTGCGACAGTAGAAAATTATTTTTTGAAAAATTTACTATAGAAAAGGCAATCCCTGGCGTAATTAAAATTTGCGACAGTATAAAATTATTTTTTGAATAATTTACTATAGAAAAGGCAATCCCTGGCGCAATTAAAATTTGCGACAGTAGAAAATTATTTTTTGAATAATTTACTATAGAAAAGGCAATCCCTGGGATATTTAAAATTTGCGACAATAAAAAATTATTTTTTGAAAAATTTACTATAGAAAAGGCAATCCCTGGCGTAATTAAAAGTTGCGACAGTATAAAATTATTTTTTGAATAATTTACTATAGAAAAGGCAATCCCTGGCGTAATTAAAATTTGCGACAGCAAAAAATTATTTTTTGAATAATTTACTATAGAAAAGGCAATCCCTGGCGTATTTAAAATTTGCGACAGTAAAAAATTATTTTTTGAATAATTTACTATAGAAAAGGCAATCCCTGGCGCACTTAAAATTTGCGACAGTATAAAATTATTTTTTGCAAAATTTACTATAGAAAAGGCAATCCCTGGCGTAATTAAAATTTGTGACAGTATAAAATTATTTTTTGAATAATTTACTATAGAAAAGGCAATCCCTGGCGTAATTAAAATTTGCGACAGTATAAAATTATTTTTTGAATAATTTACTATAGAAAAGGCAATCCCTGGCGTAATTAAAATTTGCGAGAGTAGAAAATTATTTTTTGAATAATTTACTATAGAAAAGGCAATCCCTGGTGTAATTAAAATTTGCGACAGTAAAAAATTATTTTTTGAATAATTTACTATAGAAAAGGCAATCCCTGGCGTATTTAAAATTTGCGACAGTAGAAAATTATTTTTTGAATAATTTACTATAGAAAAGGCAATCCCTGGCGTATTTAAAATTTGCGACAGTAAAAAGTTATTTTTTGAATAATTTACTATAGGAAAGGCAATCCCTGGCGCACTTAAAATTTGCGACAGTAAAAAATTATTTTTTGAATAATTTACTATAGAAAAGGCAATCCCTAGAGTAATTAAAATTTGCGACAGTAGAAAATGATTTTTTGAATAATTTACTATAGAAAAGGCAATCCCTGGCGTATTTAAAATTTGCGACAGTAAAAAATTAATATTTTGAAAAATTTACTCTAGAAAAGGCAATCCCTGGCGCAATTAAAATTTGCGACAGTAAAAAATTATTTTTTGAATAATTTACTATAGAAAAGGCACTCCCTGGCGCAATTAAAATTTGCGACAGTATAAAATTATTTTTTGAATAATTTACTATAGAAAAGGCAATCCCTGGCGTAATTAAAATTTGCGACAGTAGAAAATTATTTTTTGAATAATTTACTATATAAAAGGCAATCCCTGGCGTAATTAAAATTTGCGACAGTATAAAATTATTTTTTGAATAATTTACTATAGAAAAGGCAATCCCTGGCGTAATTAAAATTTGCGACAGTAGAAAATTATTTTTTGAATAATTTACTATAGAAAAGGCAATCCCTGGCGTAATTAAAATTTGCGACAGTAAAAAATTATTTTTTGAATAATTTACAATAGAAAAGGCAATCCCTGGCGTATTTAAAATTTGCGACAGTAGAAAATTATTTTTTGAATAATTTACTATAGAAAAGGCAATCCCTGGCGTATTTAAAATTTGCGACAGTAAGAAATTAATTTGTGAGAAATTTACTATAGAAAAGGCAATCCCTGGGATATTTAAAATTTGCGACAGTAAAAAATTATTTTTTGAAAAATTTACTATAGAAAAGGCAATCCATGGCGTAATTAAAATTTGCGACAGTAAAAAATTATTATTTGAATAATTTACTATAGAAAAGGCAATCCCTGGCGTAATTAAAATTTGCGACAGTATAAAATTATTTTTTGCAAAATTTACTATAGAAAAGGCAATCCCTGGCGCAATAACAATTTGCGACAGTAGAAAATTATTTTTTGAATAATTTACTATAGAAAAGGCAATCCCTGGCGCACTTAAAATTTGCGACAGTAAAAAATTATTTTTTGAATAATTTACTATAGAAAAGGCAATCCCTGGCGTATTTAAAATTTGCGACAGTAAGAAATTAATTTGTGAGAAATTTACTATAGAAAAGGCAATCCCTGGGATATTTAAAATTTGCGACAGTAAAAAATTATTTTTTGAATAATTTACTATAGAAAAGGCAATCCCTGGCGCACTTAAAATTTGCGACAGTAAAAAATTATTTTTTGAATAATTTACTATAGAAAAGGCAATCCCTGGCTTAATTAAAATTTGCGACAGTAAAAAATTATTTTTTGAATAATTTACTATAGAAATGGCAATCCCTGCGCAATTACAATTTGCGACAGTTGAAAATTATTTTTGAATAATTTACTATAGAAAAGGCAATCCCTGGCGCACTTAAAATTTGCGACAGTAGAAAATTATTTTTTGAATAATTTACTATAGAAAAGGCAATCCCTGGCGCACTTAAAATTTGCGACAGTAGAAAAATTATTTTTTGAATAATTTACTATAGAAAAGGCAATCCCTGGCGCAATTAAAATTAGCGACAGTAGAAATTATTTTTTGAATAATTTACTATAGAAAAGGCAATCCCTGGCGTAATTAAAATTTGCGACAGTAAAAAATTATTTTTTGAATAATTTACTATAGAAAAGGCAATCCCTGGCGTAATTAAAATTTGCGACAGTAGAAAATTATTTTTTGAATAATTTACTATAGAAAAGGCAATCCCTGGCGGATTTGAAATTTGCGACAGTAAAAATTTATTTTTTGAATAATTTACTACAGAAAAGGCAATCCCTGGCGTAATTAAAATTTGCGACAGTTGAAAATTATTTTTTGAATAATTTACTGTAGAAAAGGCAATCCCTGGCGTAATTAAATTTTCGACAGTAGAAAATTATTTTTTGAATAATTTACTATAGAAAAGGCAATCCCTGGGATATTTAAAATTTGCGACAGTCAAAAATTATTTTTTGAATAATTTACTGTAGAAAAGGCAATCCCTGGCGTAATTAAAATTTGCGACAGTAGAAAATTATTTTTTCCAAAATTTACTATAGAAAAGGCAATCCCTGGCGCAATTAAAATTTGCGACACTAAAAAAATTATTTTTTGAATAATTTACTATAGAAAAGGCAATCCCTGGCGTAATTAAAATTTGCGACAGTAGAAAATTATTTTTTGAATAATTTACTGTAGAAAAGGCAATCCCTGGCGTAGTTAAAATTTGCGACAGTAGAAAATTATTTTTCTGAAAATTTACTGTAGAAAAGGCAATCCCTGGCGCAATTAAAATTTGCGACAGTAGAAAATTATTTTTTGAATAATTTACTATAGAAAAGGCAATGCCCTGGCGCAATTAAAATTTGCGACAGTAAAAAATTATTTTTTGAATAATTTACTATAAAAAAGGCAATCCCTGACGCAATTAAAATTTGCGACAGTAAAAAATTATTTTTTGAATAATTTACTATAGAAAAGGCAATCCCTGGCGTAATTAATATTTGCGACAGTAGAAAATTATTTTTTGAAAAATTTACTGTAGAAAAGGCAATCCCTGGCGCAATTAAAATTTGCGACAGTAGAAAATTATTTTTTGAATAATTTACTATAGAAAAGGCAATCCTGGCGCAATTAAAATTTGCGACAGTAAAAAATTATTTTTTGAATAATTTACTATAGAAAAGGCAATCCCTGGCGTATTTAAAATTTGCGACAGTAGAAAATTATTTTTTGAATAATTTACTATAGAAAAGGCAGTCCCTGGCGTATTTAAAATTTGCGACAGTAAAAAATTATTTTTTGAATAATTTACTATAGGAAAGGCAATCCCTGGCGCACTTAAAATTTGCGACAGTAAAAAAATTATTTTTTGAATAATTTACTATAGAAAAGGCAATCCCTGGCGTAATTAAAATTTGCGACAGTAGAAAATGATTTTTTGAATAATTTACTATAGAAAAGGCAATCCCTGGCGTATTTAAAATTTGCGACAGTAAAAAATTAATATTTTGAAAAATTTACTCTAGAAAAGGCAATCCCTGGCGCAATTAAAATTTGCGACAGTAAAAATTATTTTTTGAATAATTTACTATAGAAAAGGCACTCCCTGGCGCAATTAAAATTTGCGACAGTATAAAATTATTTTTTGAATAATTTACTATAGAAAAGGCAATCCCTGGCGTAATTAAAATTTGCGACAGTAGAAAATTATTTTTTGAATAATTTACTATATAAAAGGCAATCCCTGGCGTAATTAAAATTTGCGACAGTATAAAATTATTTTTTGAATAATTTACTATAGAAAAGGCAATCCCTGGCGTAATTAAAATTTGCGACAGTAGAAAATTATTTTTTGAATAATTTACTATAG